>JACGTP010000036.1:950772-1072071 GCA_023678845.1 Mischocyttarus mexicanus | reverse complement strand
AGAGGAGAAAAGAAGAGGAGAAAAGAAGAGGAGAAAAGAAGAGGAGAAAAGAAGAGGAGAAAAGAAGAGGAGAAAAGAAGAGGAGAAAAGAAGAGGAGAAAAGAAGAGGAGAAAAGAAGAGCTCACGCATTTCACTTCTCTATTTTGAAAGGAAACGCGTGCCGGATAATCGACGTCGTTACGGACATCAAAATTTAGAAAAAAGGGAGAAATAAAAATAGATGGAAACGAGCACAGTTTCGCGTGAGTTTTGTAAACACGAATTTTGCCGACGGCGAGCCAGAATTGAAAAAATCGACGTTGACACGGCGAAGAATTCTCTTTGGGTCTTAAACGGCGCTCGAATACCAAACTAAACGGGGGGTCTCAAGGCTTTTCTTTTTCTTTTTGCTCGTTTTTCTGCAGTTGAAATACTCAACGTAGAACTCGTCTTCTCTTTTTCCCTCTCTCTCGACTTGTCTCGTACTCTTGGCTACCTGAAACGGCAAGATAGAAAAAGAACCTAACGTAGAGGGAAAAAGAAGAGAAGAGAGAAGGGAAACGGAGAAAAGGAAGCTTCATATTTTCTCTACGAGAAGACCCTTTATGCGCTCAACTACGGAGGCACCCAGCGTGTCGAATAGAATTCAGAAGGCCCACAGCTACACGATAGCTATTTTGACATGACCGAGAAATTAGTATAATAAAGAGGAAACGCCGAGTGAGAGAGGGTATAAGCTCGCTTTAAGTGCCTAAACACACGCCGTAAATCTTCTACCTCTGTCTCTCTCTGTCTCCCTCTCTCTCTCTCTTTCTACCTTCTGACTCTATTTATCTCTATCCCTTTCTTTTTTTTTCCTCTCACTCTCTCGAAGGCATATTCAACTTCCCTTGTAAACCAACCTCAAATGTTACGTGTTCTCCTACTGATTCTTATTTTTCTTCTATTCGATCGATCGAGATACCTCTGGTTATCTATGGATATACGTATATATTTACTCTTACTCTATCTAGAAAACTCGATCGATCACCTTCCTAACGGTCCTTCTTTTATTACCAAACAAACTTTATCGGCCCTTGAAAATTTCAACACACTTTCCATATATATTTGTCTTATGTTAGAAAAGTTACCGAGTTTCACGTTTTAAATGATCAGACGCAAAAAAAGATAATCTAAATTTAGTAAAGAATAATTATTTGTAAATTGTAGAAGACCAGTTAAATATAGATATCATCTCGTTAATAATAGGCAGAAAGAGAGTGAGTCCATCTTTCGACGTAGTATCAATCTCTTTGGAAGAAGATAATCGCTTTCTTCGTAATGATAATTTGGTTGACGAACAGTCATTTGTAATATCGTGGAATTGAAATAGAAGATGGAAGAGTTATAGGTGGTTAGTCTGGGTTAGTTTGGCTCGATTTCCCGTGATAGAGGATAAGACGTTTGAGAGCATTGCCGTAAAGCCAGAAGCAATACCCATAGGAGAACACAGAGCGTGTGTACATAGTGAAATGTACATAGGGAGTGTACATAGGGAGTGTACATAGCGAGTACACATACGCCGGTAGATACTCGGGCACGCGGAGAGTAGGTAACGTCAACGATTCGACCGTTGCGAAATGTCGATCCGTCTGCGACGGCAACGTCGACGTGTGCTTTTGCAGTGGGAGTAAATGAGCATAAGAGGAAGAGGGTAGGTAGAGTATAACCAACGCCGGCCATCCAACGAGAGAGGAGGTCGATCGATCTCCCTTTCGTCGTGCGCGCGGCCACCGTTTCTCCTCTCTTCTATGGCCCGAACTCCCCCCGTCGCCCTTCCTCCTCACCCCTGCTCCACCCCAAAGTCTCCGTCATCATCTCCGTGTATAGAGGTATACCTACAGGTATATCGCGCGTAAAGGACACGGTACGTTCCTCGCATCTTTGCCTGGCCCCTCGAGCGAATGCGCGAAGCCAAGGTGTAAGAGTGGTAGTGGCGGGTGCGACACGATGACAAGGAGGAGGAAAGCCAGCGGTAATTCCGCCGGAGGTGGTTAGCTAGCGTCTAGGGGCGCGGCCTCGAACAATCGACGTTACCGGACTGCCAAGAGCCAGGCGGGAGAGCGCGGTCGAAGCTCCGCCTTCGGAGCGAGCGTTACAGGCCGTCACGTGACTAGAATAGGGCATCAAGCCGTTCGCTGGAACGACCCCGCCTATTCCCTCGCTAGACTGTCGGCCGACCTCTGCTTGGGCCCAGGAGTAGGGAGCCAATGTCGGTGCTAACGGTGGTGGGGAGAGAGTGCCGCGTGGGAGGAGGAGCGCCAGGCCAGTGGAGTCCGGGAAGTCGAGTAGCGCAGACGCGTTGTGCTGCTCTTCGCCTTTACGCTCTTATTTCTTTCAACCATCTTCGTGGTGCGTTTCTCTCTCGGTGAATCAAGAGGGAGAGATATATTTCGGGAGTGAGAATAGTCGAGAAATTAAAGTAAAGTAGATAAACGGTTGTAATCAGTGTCGTACACGCACTTTAGTTTGCTCGTCATGTCGTCGAGCAAGGGAATCATTGCGTTTCTCTGAGAGATATTTTTTCGAGACAGGAAAGAGACCAAGGAAGAGGAGGAGGAGGTGGTGAAGGAGGTGGTGGAGGAGGAAGAGGAGAAAGCGAAGACGATAAAAAGGAAAGAGCGAGCAAGTTGTCGCGCGAGAAGGGATGCCTGCCAAGGGGGAGAGAGGAAAGGCGACGGACTTTAGCATCGCGGCCATCATGGCGCCCAGGGGTCCGTCCTTCGGGCATTACCACCTGCAGGGCATCAGCAACACCGCGACTAACCTCGAGTGTCCTACAACTAAAGGATTCGTCGCTGGATCTAATCTCGATCATCGTGAGTTGCTCCGATATTCCAAATCTGTCATATCTACTTTGGCGTCAAGTTTGCGTCGTCCGACGGCGGCTACTCGTTCACGGTAGGTTAGTCTAAATTATTCCCCCTATCGTACTTTTACTAGCCATCCGCGTGGTATTCATCGTTCGGATTCAACAAAAATCGATCTTTTAATAGACTTTCTCTTCCTCGTAACTTGAAGGTCGTTTCCGTTGGGAAGTATCTCATTCAAATTATCGCAAATACGTACACACGCGGAGGCGACGGTAACGAGCGAATCGTAGTTAGTAGCAGCCTAGGTAATATATCTGCGACGGTAATTATCTTTTATCTAAGAAGACTTAAAATGTTCTTACGCGCAAATTTAAATTACGCCTCTCTAATGATTGTTTCTTTTTTCGAGCTATCATTATCATATTTATTTACTCGGTTGAAATTGAACGATTTAATAGCGTTCTGAGTAAAAGACCAATCAAGAACTGGTTTCTTGCCAAGAAACGATCTCTCCCCTTTCTTTTTTCGTCTCCTACATCAAGAAATAGGAATATCTTATTTCTTTGCACTCGTATTCTTTGTCTATGCTCAATCGGTGACAGAGACGACAAGACATGCTATTAGAAATCGAAAAAGTCGACACGCGAACACCCTTCGTTTATCCTCGTACACGAGTATCGATATAACAATTTGTGTTTTTTCCTTTTTGCGCGGAAAAACGTCGCCTGAGGGAGTACGCATCTATTTATAATAGATGTGCCTATCGTAGGAGTCATTTTCGTGCACGGTTCGTAATAGGAGAGTTCGATCGTGAAAAAGTCGTCGACGATAAAATCGACGGGTGGAGGTACGGTGGATTGTTGCGTTGTAATAGAAGAAAGCCGAGGGGAAAAACGAGCAAGGGTAAAAAATAAAAATAAAAACCAGACGCGCAAGAAAAAGGAAATAGGAAAATGAACTATGCGGACATATAATTTTCTGAGGCGGCGATATTTTTCTGTTAACGGTGCTGCAGCGAGTGCGCGTAGATCGCTCGTGTTTTTGTCCTCAGAAACTTGTCCGCTGCTTTCAGCCAGTAATCACATTAGTGCAGTTAACGACGCCATTACGGACTCTCTCGTGGCAATCTAAAGATTCTTAATCGTTCCGCGGAACAAGTTCTCTCTCTCTCTTTCTCTTTCTCTCTTTTCAACCACTAACCCCTTCCATTTCGTTCGGTCTTTTCTCTCAAAGTGACGAGTCTAGACGAGGAGTGGGTGAGAGGTAGAAAACATTAAATACTAACTTCAATTAAATTCATAGACTGTCTCTCGCAATTGCCTTTACTGCTACGTCATTTCTAATCATTGTCTCGCGAATAGATTACTCCATCGAGCTACTGGTTAATAACAAAGAACCGCATTATTAATACAACAGCGAGCGAGCGCGGTTTAGGGATGAACAGTGAGAGAAGAGGCGTTTTGAACTTGGAACAAAATTAACCCCTCGATACTTTTTGTATCTTTTCGTATTCCAAGTCGATCGATGCCTTCCGCGAGCATCAAATGGGAAGAGGAATAGCTTTTGAACGATACCTATTCAACCTTAATCATATTTCATAGAAAATAAGAGGAGGATAAAAGGATGAACATTTTTATATGACATTAGGATTTTACGAGTATCGAGGATGGTAGCAAATATCCAGTAAAATTTGTTCGATATAGCTAGGGCAAGTTTGTGCTAAAGGTATATGAAGAAGATAAGAGTAAATGTAGGAAAATACGTGGCAGCAGCAGCAGCAGCAGCAGCAGCTCGTAAATGCGACAGTTTGGCATTTCTTCGTCGATCCTTTTGAACAACGTTCTTCGAACGGTCGGGTGGTGACAGGATTCTGGGTGGTCGACTGTCGGTGGTGGCAAAAGGAAGCTGACGTCAGTAGCTCGGTCATATTTCTTCTGGTCTTAAGATCGTGGGACCACCTTCTTGGCACACGATATACCTCGTACGGAAGATGGAACAAACGAGAGCACCAAAAGGTCTGTAGGATATACGAGGTAGAAAAGAGAGATGGCCAGTTTTAATTTCTTCGTTTTCGAAAAGCTTCCGGTTTGAATGGTTGTACAATCTCTTACAAAGTCCAGACACGCGATTGGACTTTGTCGAAGAAGGAGAAGAATAAGTAAGAATAAGAAGAAGAAGAAGAAGAAGATGATGATGAAGGAGAAGAAACGGTTCGAACTAAACTGAAGATAAAATTTGTTGAGAGGAAAGGCGACGCAGTTAGGTTATAGTTGTACTTGTTGCGGCCTCGATTCGCGAAGTTTTAGTTGGTTAAACGGGCATGGATAATTGATCGGCACGTCGAAGGTAACCGGTTATCTTTAAGTATAGGCTGAGATCGAGGAAGCGGGCCGTGGAGAAGCGGAAAGCGGCCTGGCGCGGCCCAAGATAATCGCCCAGAGAAAGAATAGAGATTTCGTGTCCGCAACGAATTATCACGTTCTCGGCTCCATGAGTTTTGCGTGCTTCAGAGACCTTTCGATGCCCGGTACCTACGTGTTAAGCGCGATGGAGGAAGCGATAAACGAATAGACCGTATCAAATCGTCCTATCAAATTCGCTTGCGAGCAAAGAACTCAACGAAACAAGTGTCCGTTTCGTTCCTTCTTTCTCAATCGATCGATCGATTGTGACTTTATTTTTCAATTTCTAGTAAACTAGAGCAAGAGAAAAAAAAAGAGTTGTAGTAGATCGGTAACGTATAGGTAAACTCATTTATTCATTTAGGTATAACGAAAATAAAATGGCGACGGAAGGGATGCGTTTCGAAGTCAGAGGGGTAAACCTGCACGCGTTTCGCGCATCGCGTGAGCGTTTCGCACTTTGCGTGCACTCTCGCATCTGCACGCATGTACGCGCACCAATACATGGGAAGAAAAAAAAAAACAACTAATAATAACGCGCGAGTCCTTACATCCGCGCTCGAGTAGTTCGGAGAAGAAGACGACAGCGTCCTCTTTTATCCTTTTCTCTTTTTTTTTTTTCTTTTTTCTTGTTACTCTCCAATTGTCCGTTTCCTTATTGAGCCATCGACAAATTATTCTCTCTTCTTTCATAAAGTATGTATCACATAAGTTATGCATGCTGGGATAAGTAAGTAGATGGCTATTTACGTGCGTGTGTCAAAATAACAGCCGGCAATCGAATAAGAGCAAGTGCAAGTGCCTAGTGCAAGAGCGACAGAGTGTGAGAGAGAGAGAGAGAGAGAGAGAGGGAGTGTGTGAGGGAAACAGGGGGGTTGGAAGGGGGAAGTTTGCCTCGCGGACGATCCAGCGTTAAAATTAACACCTCAAACGTCGTTGCGTGAGCACTCTCTATCCGTCTCTCTCTCTCCCTCTCTCTTTCTCTTTCTCCCCTTTTTCTTCTTTGTCTTGTCCTTCTCATACACCGCGTGTCACGCACTCGCGATCTCGCAAAGCTAAAGTTGCTTTAGCTGCGCCGGTGGTAGCAGAAACAGCAGCAACAGTAACAGCAGCCAAAGTAGCAGCAGCAGCAGCAGGCTGCTCTGATAATGAGTTGCTCGAAGAAGAAGAAGAAGAAAAAGAAGAAGAGAGGAAAAAGAGGGTGAAAAAAGACAAGACGTTGAAAATTGTTGGTACGTATGTACTTACCTACGTTCTCCTTTGTGTTCAAAGTCGTCGAAAGTGTTTGCAAAAGAAAAGAGATACAGGAATAATTTCGCTAAATAATACGAAGAAGGTAGAAAAGGTATATTGACCCCTTTTGTCAAAAAAACGATCGAGGAGAATGTAATGGAGAAATAGAGTTACGTTTAGCAAGGGTTGTTGTTTGGGTCGGACGTGTATCACATACGGTGATCGAAGAAAGATAAGATCGTATCTGACGAAAACGCACTCGATACTTAGCAACCTTCGTACACACACACACACACACACACACACACATACACACACACATACACGCGATATAAATGTATACTTCTTACTCATACATGCCCATATGGATGGCTCGAAAGAGAGAATAGTGAGACGAGTCGAATTTCCAAAGAAACGAAAGGGATAACCATAAGTTAGAGTCTCGAAAATGTTACGAAACAGTAGTCGTCTCGAAACGATCAAACTTTGAGATAAAAGGTGTTCTCGAGTGTGCACGCGCGCGCGAGTATCGGTGTGCTGCTGGCAGTCGATCGCAGTCGAAATTTGACTATAGGAACCGGTTTCCTCTCGCTCTTCTCTCCTCTCCGTTTCTTCTCTTCTCCACGTTTCGTCGCATCGGACGAGCACGCGTGTTTTCAAATATTTCTCGAAACGACTGCCGTCGAAAAGAAGCGCACGAGAATCACGAAATGAGGAGGAGGGGACTTGAAACGGTAAGCAACATCGAATGAATACCTTTGCTCGGAAGGATCTCGTAGTTGGAAGATCTTCATAACGGGTTCAGATGTCAGACCGTCACCGTCTACCGCGATTCTTCCCACGCGAATGACAGTCCCTGTTTTGCTAATAACGGTTTAAGTTTCGCACGAGTTTATAACTTAGGTTAGACTGTTAGATTTTGACATAACAGGGGAACGTATTTGTTTTGCGCACCGTTGAACGATTAAACGGAGGATGAGTTTACTTGGTACAAGGCGTTAATCGCGTAAAAGCAAAAGCAGTAAACGAAGGATCGAAGGAAGCTGGCTGCCTTCTTGCTTCGACCACGTCGACGCCCAGTCGTGTAATCCGGATGTAAGGACTGGTTTCCCCACAGTCACGAGATTAGATATTATAATACGATTATTTACGCGGGCCCCGAGTCTCTCGCCGATTACAAAGTGTCGAGACTCTAATCGTGTTTGGCTAAAGCTCCTCACAGATCTTCTTGTCCTCTTATCGCAAACACTCCTACCGATTGAATACTTTTATTCGTGGATTCTGTATAATCAATTTTTCCCTAAATGGTAAAAAAGGAAAAGGAAAAGGAGAAAGAAAAAATATAGAAAGTCGTGGAAGAACGGGCCAACTCGGGCGGCGGTTCGCTCGAGAAACGCACACCTCTTGTAATTAACGAGCTTATTATTCGACCGGAAATTATAAAGCTACGTGCGTTTCTACTCGTTAGTTCTCATACGTTTAGCGAATGATACGAAGAAGATATTAAATCTTCCTGTTGCCGCTAAAGGTATATATATGAAAGAGTACGAAGAAAAGTTTATATTTCCGATAGCATCTGAGTGCATGCGTCAACTCGGGGCTCATCGAGTCCTCGTATCTTCCTTTTCATCGATGAAATGCGTGTTTGCCTTTGGCAGCCGTTCCTGCCTTTGCTGGGAATACTCGCGGGACTTCGGTTAAAGTCCCGAATAATTCGGTATGTATTCGTTTAATCGTTTTGATCCCCATAGATAATAATTATTGAGCGTCTTCATTTCTACGCTCAACGCCATTCATCTTATCTAACCAGAAATAAATATTCTTAAGTGTCGAAGAGAAAAGCAGCGGTGCTTGTGACGTTAAATAATTGTTAAACGTCGCGAAAGGTAACCTAACACGCGCCTATTATTCGCGGATCCAATTTGAGATATCGCCTGGACGAAGGAGACGCATATCGTTCACGTCAAATAATACAAATTAATGGATCGATATCTGGAAAAGGAATGACCGCTGGTGCAATTACCGTTGTGTACATAACGCGGCCACCGAATGTACCACCTTTCTTCAAATCTGACGGTTTAATTTGGCGTCGACTATGCGAGTCGGCAGATGTGCGCTAGAATCGATTAATTATCCTCGAGCTTAGCGTATCTTCCGACTTGATCTCTCCCTCTTTCCTCGGACGCGTTCGCCAGAGAGTATCTACTTTATTTACTTACAACGGGAGAATAATTTTGTCTTGTGTTTGATTCATTTCCAGGGGCGAGAACGTCCCCGGTGAACATCGTCGCGTCTGCTACCGTGGTGACGGAAGATGCTCTTGAGGTTGAGGAAGAGGTCGAGAATTGCGAGGTCGAGGAAGAGGTTGAGAATTGCGAAGAGACCGAAAAGTCTACCAACGAGGAAGACGAGGAAGTCGACGTAGACGTTGACGTCGAGGAGTGTAGCAGCGTCGAGGACGGTCCTGTTCACGGGCTTCCGGACGATCTCAGTACGGGCTCGTCGTCTAGTTCCTCGAGGAAATACGACGGGACTAATAACGTTTCCAACTCCAGCGAACACCATGAGAGAAAGCACAGACTCAGGACGAGCTGCAACTCGGACGAGCTCAGAGACGTCGAGTGTCAGCTCGAGACCAAGGATTTGTGGGATAAGTTCAACGAACTCGGGACGGAGATGATCATCACCAAGACCGGACGGTAGGATAGGAGCGAGCGCGTTGCTACGCTTCGCTTACATCGCTTTCCTTATTTTTTTCAAAATATCCGAGGAAAGGGAAATTAAAGTTTCGGGGGAAGACGGCAATTTTCATTTATCATAATCAACGCGCGCTGAACGGTGAGGGCTCGGGGTGGGGGGAGTAAAACCGTGTGTTCATTTGGAAGGTTCGAAAAAGGGAAGCGTGCCTCTTTAATTTCCGAACGAATTACGCGAGAACGGCTGGACAAAAAAAAAACTAGAAACGCGCGTCCGTTGTACGGCGCGTTAAGTCGTACCTGAACTAATGGATTTCATTGACTGACGTTTTACGAGATATTTAAAAAGGGAATTTTAGATGTAATTTATTGCATCCATTTATGCCGTTCGCTCACGAGCAGGCTCGCGCACGAGCTAGCGGATACAAGCATAGCGCTTGGTACACATTTTTATAGGTATGTTAATAAAGTTGAGGCCGCAGCTGCGGCCCGGCAGGATGCGTGACCACGTCGGAATTATGAGATATTTGTGCACGGAGCGAGAGAGGGACCATCCACTCTAGCGTAACTCGCCGTCGCGTCCTTTCCTCTCCTTTTCTCTCTTTTCTACCAACCGCTACTTACCTTCGGATACTTTGGGATAAGATGGACGCGAAAGAGAGAAGAAATAACATTATCAACATTTTAGCGAACTCGTATCTCAATCCTTAATTGCTAAAATAAAATCTAATTTTAACTCTGAACAGGGAGATCGGTTGCTCGGTTAAACTAGGATACTTTTCCAACGAGATATAATCACTTTCGGTTAATTAAAACGAGGCGAGAACGTGTACGGTTTTTCTCTCTATGGTGAATGATTTTTCACGGCGATAGGAACACATGTATTGCTGCTGGGGTAAAGACGTTATAATAGATTCATTCGTACGAAGAAACGAGATAACGGTCGAAATGACGTATGAAAGCCGAGAAATAAAGAAACGATTTGCATTTATTCGCATTTCTTCTCTTTGTCACGCTACTAGCTTTGCCCATACCTCGAGAACATTATCATCTTTGGCTAAGAATAATCTTTTAGACTGAAAGGCCATAGGCTTTCACGTTTTTTTTTTATGAATACTTGCTTTAATATCTTTACTCGCTCTCAAATTATCAATCGATCATGTCCTCGATAAAGACGCATCTTCGTCCGATAAACGTCGATGCGTTATTAACGGTACGATCAACAGCACGATTTATAGTTATTTACGAAGGATCCTTTCTAACCCCTCTCTCTCTCTCTCTCTCTCTCTCTTTCTCTCTTTGATGATCGTAAACGTGCATATTCTTAATTGAGTTTTCCTTCGTGGAAAAAGACTTTACACGAGAGGGAAGCGAACGAAAAAAGAAACCAAAAAATATACGACGGATTCAAAATTGCAAATCGATCGTGACTTAATCGAGCGTGACTTTAGACGCGAAACGAGGACTATATTTTTTTCTCTCTCTCTGAACGACTCGTTGTAATTCGTCTGCTCCTTTTAGGAACTTTCGATTAACCTTTAAATCGTTTGTGAAAACTTAGCTAATCGACGATTCAAGATAACGGATAGATTCGACATTTTCGATCATTTTTATCCAATGATATTTCGAGTATAGTTTAGACAAAAGTATCTTATATAAATCCTGTCGTAGTATTTAAAAATATCGTGACAGAGGAATACGGTAAGTTGACTGAGCCGATCGATATATCAAAAATATTACACCGTGGGCGATACACGAATAGCGTCGTTAGTACGACGAAACTTGCAACGAAATCCCGGTAGAACGAAAAAACGTCAGTCTTTTCCTAGAGTGACAATACGAATTCGGACCAATCAGGTGGAATTGTCTGGCACGACGGGGTGCCAGGACCCGTTCCCCGTTCCCTTCTCTCTCACTCTCTCTCTCTCTCACACTCTTTCCAAGGATCATGCTCCAAAAGTTTCTTTTTCCCACGTTGACGCCACCTCTCTCTCTCTCTCTCTCTTTCTCTTTTTTTCTCTCCTTGTTCCCTTCGAATACACCAACCGTCGAACTGGCAAACAAAAGCTATTCGAAAAAGAGAGAGTGACTTTTTCTTTGCATAAAATTTGTTTCGATCTACCATGACAGATTATATTTCGACAAGTAAGTAAATAGTTATATAGTGTAACAAGACGAAAGAGAACCTTTCCCAAGCTCGATTTCCGTACTTGGGAGAACCGCGAGTTATGGTTGTATGATGGGATGGAAAAAAAGCTAGTACGGGTCCTCCTCCTACGTTAAATCGTAGCCTCCGTCGGTCTCGGAGGTAGTATAGTAGGAGGTGTGGACGAGCAGGTCAGGACGTGAGACAAAGAGAGAGAGAGAGAGAGAGAGAGAGAGAGAGAGAGAGAGAGAGAGACAGGAGGAGGAGGAGGAGGTGGAGGAGGATAGCAACGGATATGGAGGGTACTCGTCACGCGAACCCTTCATCAAGGTGCCAGCCAACCTATATCATAGGCGTTCAGCACACGCGTGACGAGTCTCGGCGTACATAGAAAGAGAAAGAGAGAAAGAGAATCGTGCGTTTCTCTCTTTCTCTCTCTCTCTCTCTCTCTCTCTCTCTCTCTCTCTTTATATATATACATTTCCGCATGTGTAGGAGAAGAGGAAAGAGACAAAAAAAAAGGCCGCCGGAAAAGAGAGAAAAAGAACGGAAGGTGGATGAGATGCGAAAGGACAGATAAAAGAAGCGTGCGAGAGAAAAAGTAAAAGAGAGAGAGAGAGAGAGAGAGAGAGAAAGAAGGTAAAGGAAAGGGCACGATATGGGCCAAAGTATAATTATAATAGCGACACCACCTGGCCAGGGCCAGGAGAAGTCGTTAGCACGGCAAACAGCGAAGAGCAAGTCGGATGGCCACTCGGATCGGTATAATATCCACTGCTTCCGTAATCCATTTGTACGAACCCTACTCCCTATTTCTTCTTCTTCTTCTTCTTCTTCTTCTTCTTTCTTCTCTTCTTTATCTTCTTCTTATTTTGCTCGCCGAGCCCGTTCCAGGCTATATCCTTCTCGACAGTGAATAAGCGACTCTGGCCGCACGCGCGTACGTCAGCGAGACCGAATACGCGCGCGCGTTCAAAGAAAGAAAGAAAGAGAGAAAGAGAAAGAGAGAAAGAGAGAAAGTGAGAGAGAGAGAGAGAGAGAGAAGGAAGGCCGGCAAGGTTTAGGGTGCTTTCCGAACGACTTCGAGGGTCTTTCCGTTCTCGCGATTATGCTCTCGTTAGCCACGGCCTATGGAATCGAGCTTCTCTTTGCGTCCGCTTAATTTGCCGGGGCTAAACGATGATGAACCGAGGGTATACGTTGCGTCTGACTTTCAAAAAGAAAAACCAATTTTGACGGGTTCAAACGAGGATGGAAACGGTAAATGGGATATACACGATCCTTCACTGATAAAGCGATCGCTAATCGTTTGGATCGTTACTTTGACGATCATCTTTTCTAAACGGGAGGAAAGAAATCTATAACAAAAAAATACCTCGTAAGAAAAGATCGTGAAATAATTCCGCAAAAGGATGGGAGATCGGCGGCAATCTTTGCAACGTACGCGAACTTGTTCGTCACGCGAGTCGATGCCGTGTTTCTTGGGAAAGGTTTCGCGCTCACGGATTGCGAAAGGATCATCCTTGCGGTCGTTCTCTTTAAAGCGGTTGCGGCCTTTGCGGTTTCTCCAACGTTTTCAAACGATTTCTTTTCATCGAGCACGTCCCTCCTCTTTGTGTTTCTCGCCTTTAACGAGGAGGAACGACTAAGAATATGGCTCTCGAATAACTTCCAAACGAGATCAAGGAACAAACTAAAAGGATCTATCTATACGGAATTTATGGTTAATTTTTCATTACAAAGGAATGGTGCCGGTTATTTGATATATAATGAACGCAGCTATTCCGCAAGCTTGACTCGAAATGAAAGCTTCGTAAAGTGATTCTCGCCAAGCTAATACGGCCAGGAAGAAATGAATAATCGCATAAATGCAAATAGCCAAAAGATAGCCAATCGAGGCTGGCATTACTTTGTTCCTATCGGTGTACTTGCTCGTAGTATTTTCTTCTTCATCAGGTGGACATTTGATATTCTCTTCTTGTTCCGAACAAAGAGCAATGGCTTTATCGTCGCTGTCTTTCAGACAATTTGTAGTTTCAGAAATGATTATTTGCGAGAGCGCTACGTTGACGAGTACGACATTCGTAATAGTTTCTTCATCTACTCGAGCAGGTAATTCGATGTCTTTGACATCGACTTCCTCTATTTCCTCGTCATCGTCCTCGTCGTCGTCATTTTCATTCACATTGAATAACGAACACGGGTGGCACCGTTTCTTCTCGCACGAGTTTTCTCTGCGTTTGTAATTTCGATGATTGCACGGCCCTGGACAGACGATCGGTCGACCGCGACAGGTTCGTCGTGGCGTTCCGATCATTTCAACAAATCCCACTTGTTTTCCTTATTCCTCGATGATATTCTGCAGGTTGCTTTGCGGTTACCTTTGAATAAGTTGAAATCGTCAAAAGATAGTTACGTACGCTTGGATAGGCTACTAGGTCGAATGAAACGTTACGCCAACTCCGAGCCAATCTAGTGTTTATCGCGAACTGCGTTTAACCAATTTGCTGATGCGTCGCGTTTGATTCGAACGCTCGTTAACGTATCTTTAATTGATCGATCAATCAGGATTAGCCAGTTCTACCTTTGGTAATAACGTTACGCGAGAATATGAATCATAACCCTGATCGAACGTAAATAAATTATTCGGTAGATTGTGGCGATAAGAGAAAGGTACTTTTACGATCGCAAGAAAGAAATATCGGTTTTATACTTGAAAGAAATCTCTTGGTCCTCTTCGGTGTGTCGGCTCGGACAAAATTCAAGGACGCACCGTGGGCGCGTGCGCGTCGAAGGTGTTGAAAAGCCGACTGCATATAACGAGGTTCAAAGGTCACTCGTTCTTAACGAAAAGGTATCTCCGTACGATCCAAGAGACTTTCGATCTTTGATTTTGATGATCCGGTCATCGTTTTTTTTTTTTTGACAGAATTAAGAAGGTTATATTATACTAGTTACCGATACTTTCTTTGTTTTCTTTCTACTTTCTTTTTAAAACCGAGCGTTTTAACAAGGAGACACGCATTTTGTTTCGTTTCGCAGACGGATGTTTCCTACCTGTCGAGTATCATTTCGAGGATTGAAAACGGAAGGGCGTTACGCCGTTTTGATGGACATCGCACCGGTCGACAATAAGAGGTATCGATATGCTTATCACAGAAGCTGTTGGCTCGTGGCTGGAAAGGCCGATCCCCCAGCACCCCCTCGTCTTTACGTCCATCCGGACTCACCATTCACCGGGGATCAACTCGCGAAACAAGTTGTCTCCTTCGAGAAGGTTAAGTTGACGAACAACGACATGGACAAGCATGGCCAGGTATGTTGGATAAATTATTATTATTGTTTTTTTTTCCTTTCACAGCTTTTGACATCGAGAAATTGAAAGTTCGATATTGGATATCGTCATACTCGCGATACCGGTACCCATTCGATTTTAATTCTATCCGCGTTCTAGTTTGCTAAAAGATTCGCAAACGCGCAACAACGCTCGATCGTAAAACGCAATGGGCATCGTTACGTATCAGATTTCATATAACCAACGTGTTTAGTATCTCTCTCATCCTTATCCGAATCCATACGAGGACATTCGATCTCGAGATCCGCGCGAACTCAGGACGAGGAGGATTCATGAGGAACGTTATCCTTTACTCTCGAACGACAGCGCTGAAACGCGATTCGATCGTTTGCCAAATCGATTTTCCTTCTCTTCTTCTCTTTCTCTCCTTCGAATAACGTCGCATAACTTTAAGCCGAACGACCTAGCGCGTCTTCATCGACGACGACCCAGAAAGACGACGATGCTCTCAAAGATTACAGTGCCGTCTTTCACGATCTTCCTTCTTTCAACTCGCGTTGTCGGTTTGCTTCTTCTTCTAGCCGTGCGCCAACTAAAATGTCCTCGTAAAATAAAATAAAAATATGAAGAGAAAGAGAAAGAGAAAGATAGAGAGAGAGAAAGAAAGAGAGAGATCTCTCGCGTAGGACGTGGTTTATCATCGAGATTCACTTTCGATCCTTGCAGTTTAATCGTGGGCGTCCAAATCGCGTCGAACGGTTTACGCGAAATGATTCTTCTTTAGGATTACTACTCAAATTCAAAGAATTTCACCGAAAAAGACCGGATAGCCCGTTTTCTACCTCTTATTCCTTTCCGTTCGAATTAGTTGAACGATCGAAACGGGGAAGAAAAAAAGGAATCAGTAGCGGTAATAAAAATTGGTAGACGATGCTACGCGATTCCGGTTTAAAATTAGAAAAGGTGCAAGGAAAAGAGGAGGATAATGCTCTCGCATATAGGCCTCTCTTAGGCCTATTCTTTGCTCGTTCCCTTGAAATATCACTGACTGAGGAAGGCCAACCGTAAAAAGTGTAACTCTATGGAAGAAAGAAAGAAGGAAAGAGGGTTCAAGTCAGTACGCGGTTCTCGCGGAACAGCCATAATGTTGGTATCATTATAGGTGACCGGTGGTGGTGTGGTGGTACGGTATCGTAGGTGGTATATACCGGGTACTACATAGGTATACATGCCTATAAGCTAATAAATTGAATGGATGTTTGCCCGGAGCTTTTGTCATGATGATCACGGGTAGCCCACGCCCGGCCCCGTTGACCACCTTTTGAATCTCCCTCGAGGCCGTTCCCTCGCGTTTTGCTCTTTCGGATCCTCGAGGATACCCAAACTTTCTTCTCTCTCTCTTTCTCTCTTTCTCTATACCACTCTCTCTTTCTCTCTCAGTCTTCTCTCAGTCTTCTCTTCTACAATTTTAATTTCGACGATAACGATAACCGGAATAGGAGTCTTCTTTTTCTAAAGGACAGATAGATTTTTTGATAATCGTGGAGTCACGAGAAAGTCTGTTTCCATTGTAAGTGTAAAAGAGAGAGAATGAGAGAGAGAGAAGAAAAAAAGAGAAAGAAAAGAAAAAAAAGAGGCAAAGCAGTCGAGCTCGAGGAGAACCACGCAACGCAACACCCAACCACCACCAGTCAAGTCCAAGTGTAGGGCTCGAGTGGTAGAGAGGAACATTCCTTCGGCTACGGCCGCTATTTCATCGTTTCATATGACGCGATATTATAAGACCCCCGCCTGCGTGCCAGCTACTACACGGTGGTCCAAAAACGAGCGTCCACCTGCACCCATCTTCTATTCTCTCTCTCTCTCTTTTTTTATTTTTCTTCCCTCATCGAGATTTCTATCGCGCCCTCTTCGCTAAATATTTCTCTATTTTAATCTTAACGTATATAAAAGAGCCAATATCATTTTATATTCGTACTTCAAACTTCGTAAGTCAAACATATTTTCTTATTTATCTCTTATGTTTACTTTGTGAATTTTATAACGAATTTCTTTGTTAATTTCATTATGATTCAAAACATGATAACGTATTTACGCGTTACTTCAAAGTTAGTACATGGTTACTACCGGGTGAACAAAATAAAGGAATATAATTGAGGAAAAACGAACGAGTTCGTGTCCTTATTTCTTCTCTTTCCTTTTTTTTCTGATTAATGTAGTCTAATCTCGAGGATTAAGGAGCGATAAACTCGTGACTTACGTTAGCCACCTCTTGTAAGTTATTTGATCGAATTAACATGGAATAAGCTTTTCGAAAGATAGGAATTTGCGCGTACCGAGGAGATTTATAAACGTTCATAAATCATTTTTAATCTTTTATCGCTCGCAACACGTTTTTCTATGTACCTCTGTTCTCCGATCTACCCTAACTAACTACGTTATGCTACAACTTCAATGTCGAAACTTTTCTCATCAGAATTAGCTCGATAATTTGTTGACGAAACACGCAACGCGATTATTCGTGAATAGAAGAAAGAAACGAAAGAAAAAAATTGAAATCCAGTTCTCACGATCGCATATGTTTTCTTCGAGTTTAACATTGGGAGGATTAAATTTCGCGCGTTCGAGTTCGAAGCTGGGAAATAGGCGCGAGAGAACGTGGTTGATAAATCGAAGAAAGAGTTTTTCTTTACGTGCAGTGGTGTCCCTTTCAGGATGCGACGTGGTTCGCGCGTGCGATTCCAGCTCGGTTATCCTGGACGACAGAACGAACAGAGTAGAGCAAATTGGACTCCTGACAAGTTACAGTAGGGTGTCCTGCCGCGCTGCAAACTCGCCCTGAGAAAACGAATAGGAACTCGCTGCGGGATTCCGAAGGACTATAATCGAGAACATAAAGCGATTCCTTTTCAAGATATCGCGATCGTGATCCTTCCTCGCGTTCTGCGACCCGTCACCGATTGGAGACCTCTTCTCTTAACGCCAATCCTTACTTTTAGTTTCCATCGCGTATTTTAAACGCAAGTAGTACACTACTTAAACATACATTTTTCATGAAAATATCAACGAAAAATAATATCAACCAAGATTACCATTCAATTAATATCTTTCTAAGTAAATTCCTCTTGTAGCGTAATGTCTAAACTTTGTTAACGGCCTGAACGAACTTAAATCTCGGGTTAGAGAAAAAGCTAGCAGTTTTCTTAAACAATTGTGCAAGGTTTGTTTTACGTCAACCACTCGGAGCTCATATTAATGATCAGCGTCTTGAGTTTAGTTGGCTTTCACCATTTAACCGCTGAATGTATTTCTTGGACTGTATTTATTACGGTATTTTATTATTAGACAAAAACATGATACTGGTTAAAGATATTAGATTAAATCAGAATATTATTAGACATTAAGAAAACAATCTGACTGACACACGCTTATTTCTGCAATTCTACGTACATCAATCTATCAGAAATCGTTTCTTATTATGGACATTCCCTTTTGGAACTCGTTTTCACCTAAAACTACAATTGGTACAAATTTGACTGAATTTAAGATTTTATTTTATAACCATTTAAAATGGTTGGAGCACGACGAATATGCTATGTAGCTGAAATATTGTAAATAGTGCTAAACTATAGAATTGTTATTATATAAATTTACTTCATACCTGGGCTATTTGTTTTGCTATTTACTAGTTTTCGCTATTATTCTTCTATTTGACACTTAGAGCCTACATTATTATTATTATTATTATTAAATATTATTATCTCATTATTATGTTATATTTTTTTTCTTACACTTTCTTGTAATCCCTATTTAAATTAAATATGTTTATGCATACATTGTATAAATTTATTGTATTGCTTTTGATCATTAGAAGACTTTGTCCCATGATCAGTAAATAAATGACATTACAATATATTTCCAAAGAAGAGAGAGACTCGCGATAAAAGTTAATTTATGTACATACATCGTAGAAATTTATTTTAGGACTCGTATTAATTAGACACGTTTTACTCATCACAAATCCTTTTTTCTTACCACCCTGTATATATCATCTCTTCTCGCTTCCTCTTACAATGGTTCTTTTTTACCTGGCATACCATCAGCATTAGGAACTGCATTTCTAGATTCTTATCGGTGTTTACGTGCGAGCCTCGTCTCTTCCGCTTATGCGAGAAATTTTTGAAAGATAATCTTGTCCCCTTTAGTGGAACTCGTGAAAATCCAAACAATCTAAGCACTTTGTCAGACCCTCCTCACCTTGCTACTTGGAATCTTTTTCGAAACGACCACCACTGAGCCCGAATTTACGCGCGTTATAATCAATGAGGTTTCAAGCTAAAGAGAAATAGGTAGAAGAAAATACGCTCGATTACGCCAGTAGGATGTTTAATTAATACACCTATAATTCGTAGTCTTTGGGTAATTACGCTTTAACATTTTGCTCGGATACGAACGAGCTCCCAAGTAAGATCCGGATAATCCGTGGAAGCGTTCACCGAGTTCTTCCTCGCACGCACGAACGACCTCGACGGTGAAGAAGGTGTAAAGAAACTTTCAAGAGCACTAGCGAGTTCTATCTACTTGCTACTCGTACACGGAATATCTTCCTCTTATTTAGCCTGAGTAATTTTTTTCTAGAATATTATAAAAGTTGTTGGAATTATTTAGTGGAATCGGTTGAAGAATCACAAATCCAGTAGTCGTCGTATAAAATATTGTACGTGTATTATATCACATAAATACTAAGTGGTTACAGTTTTTACGTCCTACTCAATTGGGTGTTCGGTGAAGAAGAAGGAGGAAGCTATTCCTTCTTCTATATCGACCTAAGATTTATTCATACGCTACTTATCAGCGTGTTTTATAGATACGCGGTTATACTTATTTTTTTTGGGTTCCAATTTCAACAAAAATTTAGTCTATTTAATGAGACGTGTCTAGCTGATGGGAAGGTGAGAGAGAGGACAAGAGGAAACTCAGTAGCTGGACTTCTTACATTATCGCTAATATGAAATATAGAGGCGGCTGCGGTGGCGCAACTGTTGAAACTTAACAGCTGCAGGTGGCCCGAAGAGTCTTTGGGTATTGGGGCCCTTCACGCCAGCCCTGGACTTTCGAGTCTCGTTCGCACGGAGACTGGCATTCGTGGCGTCGTAAAGACAGTGAAAGGAAAAGATTAAGGGTAGGGGAAGAAAGAGAGAGAGAGAGATGACTCACACGCACACACATCTCTTTCAGCCTTTTCACTAAAACTTTGTATTTTTTTAAATAAATTAAGAAGAAGATAAAATATTAATTAATTAAGAAGATATAAATCGATTATTCGAATGATCTTTCTATTTGTTTTGTTTTAATATTCAATCGATCGTTCTTGAACAAATATACCTGCTGTATAAATTAACAATTTTGTTCTAGTTTTTCTTTTTTAGAGATAAAAGTAGAACAGCATTAAAGCATTAAAAGTTACTTTAAAAACTACAAAGTTAACGTTTAAAAGGGGAACGTTTATTAGGTTTCCTTCTTACAGAAGGAATTGTAGTAGGTTTGATTTAGAATCGGTACCGTACGAACGTAATATTTAATTTCTCATCGGTTCGACTATAAATATTGTTAGAGAGGTATATCGCAGGGTATAGACGCGTGCGAGGTTAATTAGTAAATCGATTAATAACGCACACGTACGATGTATGCGTTAGGTACAGGCATAGGATGCACCATCGGGTCGATAGTTGGTAAAAAGGTGTGCTCGATTGCATTCGATCGTTCCTCTGGGCTATCTCTACCTTGCGTACGTACACGTACCAACTTTAATAACGGTATTTTGCCGTGGCAAATGTCATGACGTTAAAGTTTCAACGTAAAAACTTGACTTCCGTATATCTTGTGAGTTATTCGCGCCTAGCTACGTCCACACACGTAACTCGTCATAGTAGGACATTTACACGTTACTCGTGGATGCTCGATAAAAGAATTATACATTTGAAATCGATTTTCTGTCCAAGACAGAATACCGCGGAAAAACATGAACGACCCAAAGAGTCTAGTAGTATCCTTAGATTTACATATCTAAATACAATATAATATAACCTATGGTACATACACGTGATTTGATTTTCATTGCAGATAGTATTGAACTCGATGCACAAGTATCAACCTAGAATACATTTGGTCAGATGCAAACAGACGGACGACAATAATTTACAGATCAACGATCTTCGGAAAGAAGAATACAAAACGTTTATTTTCCCTGAAGCTATCTTCACCGCGGTCACAGCATATCAGAATCAGCTGGTAAGAACGTTTATCATCTAATTACACATTCTAACGATTTTTTATATACACTACTTTGATAATATTTCTTATATGCAAAAGAAATTAATTAATAAAGTAAGATTTTTTTGTTCTTTCATCGCAGATCACCAAGCTGAAGATTGACAGTAATCCGTTCGCAAAGGGTTTCAGAGACTCCTCGAGGTTAACGGATTACGATCGGTACGTAAAAAAATACTAATTCGAAATTCGAAATAAGATTTTCTCGAGAAGTCAAAGTTTTGCGAGCGATTAGCATGCCGGTAATTAATAAAGTGTCGTTATCGTGCAAAGTTATTGAAAACGGTATGGTAAGAGAGCCGCAAAAGCTGTCAAGAAAGTGAGCAGCAACGTTACTTCTACGATCGAGAAATCTCACGTATCGCGTAGCAGGTAATAATTTATCAAGTAATTGCTTGGAACCCTTCTTGTTGCTCTTGTTCACTCTCTCCTTCTTTTTCTCTCTTTCTTTCTCTCTCTCTCATTCTCTTTCACCGTATCTTTCTCTTTCTCGAGCTCATAGTAATCTTAGCGATATCGTATTTAGTCGACTTTTAATATTACCTCGAGTACGACAATATTGCTAAATCGTGATATGATTTAAACCTTGAACGTTGCATAAGTATTTCTTTCTGTCTCGACATTTTTTTTTTCTATAAAATAAACTCAAGATTCGCCGTACTTAACTTGACGCGTAACTCGAGGTATGTTATTATGGTCGGCCGTGAAACGAAATAAGAAATATAAAAAAAAAAGGAGGATCACGCAGAGAGACTTTAATTGTAAACGTAAAACGTCCAATTGTGAGACAGTTTTGTAAAACGGAAAAGACATGGATCGATCGGGTGTCCTAGGTTAAGTTACAAAATTTCTACAACACGTTAAACGATGCACGATAACTTGTTAGATAGGTTTACCGCATGTAAGCCTGCACAAGTTCTCTCGACCGATTTCTTATTATCCACGATCGTCTATCTGCATGAACGATGACGCACCTGCTCGTATCAGCGTTCCATCTTTCTCTCGATCGTTTCGTATAAATGGTAACGTTGTTTTTCAAAAAAAGAGTTCTCTTACTTATAAATTACTTCGGGTATATTGCTTTAATGTAAGTGGAAATTTTAATCGGACAAATTTTGTCGACACTTTTTTGGCTGGCTTTTAGTACGGTAATCTTTCAAATCGATTGATTGATCTTCTGAATGATTTTTAAGATCATTTGCCTAGGTTATTCTTTCTCGATCATCTAGAACGCGTTATCCTTATCGTTGTCCTCGATTTTCTCTCGACGATGATGCGAACTTTGAAAAAGGGCTCGCGCGATAATGAGCACGGACACGCGGAGTCCGGTCGAGTCGACGCAAATTGCAAACACGCCCACTAAATTGTTAACGACAGCGCCGGCAGCTCGCTCGAGCGCAATTCAAGGTTTTATGCAAATCGCACAAAGAACTCGCTACTCTAACGGCGTGTCCACGAATCGATAACGCTCAAGCCCGATAAACTTTTCTCCTCCCCCTTTTTACGATCGAAACTCTAATAACGTGCGACCTCGCGCTTCCAACATTTCTTCCCTTTTTTTTTCTCTATTTTTTTTGTTATTATTTTTATTGAACCTTCACGACGACAACGACAACGACAACGGCTAAGAGAATCCGCTACTTGCTTGCTACACCTGCTCCCAACGATTGAAAATGGGCGGATCTTAATTAAATTGTTTGTTCGTTCTTAATTATGAAATACTAACAGCGAAGATTTAGATACTGGGATTAAGTTACCGTCGCTATCTCTTTCTCTTTAAATATTATTTGCGACAAGACGAAACGTGGACGATTCGATCATTAGCAAAGAAGAAAAAAATGCATCGAATGCATCGAATGCATTTCCGCGGTTTATCAACGAGAAGTCTTTTACTTTAGGATATTAATCTAATTATACGATCGATGCGCGTCGTTTCAACGCCTTTGAAGGGTTTCAACCGAAAAGTGCACGACCTCTTCCTGGATTGTTGTCGGTTCTCCATGACCCTCCCTAAATCAGCACCTGCCTAAACCGAGGTTACTAGAATCTTGCTCCGTCATCCGAATCTTTTACCAGCCGACCCCGCCGATCGAACACCTATTCGTGCTGGAAGACGTTCAAAAATCCCTTCCCATCAGAGAGAATCCATATCTACGTAGGTGGGATCTAAAAGTGCGGAATACGAGGAGGAACCCCGGGACTCGGAGGAAAACAGATGCTCAGATGGACTTCTCTCGATTCTCTTTTGCGAGATCTTCGGTGGTGTTGTCGGCATCCGGAGTTAATGAGAGACCCGGGCCTGCCGCGCAAAGCAATACGTCTCGAAATTATGATTCTCGATTTATCCTCTCTCTCTCACTCTCACTGACTTTATGATTTTATTTAAAAAATTTCCTCGATTCGTCGAACATCCGCCTTTCGATCTCCCCCTTTCGATTACGCTCGAGCAGCCCCGATACGTCGGGTTTAATGGGATACTTGTAAAAAAAAGTGCATCAACATCAAAGGAGATCACCACCCCGTTCTCTCGATTGAACTTTTATGAGATCGAGGATAGTTACAATTAATTAAAGGACGTAATATTGAAAACCTTTTAAAACTCGATAAAAATGATCTTCCTCGGTGCTGGTAATTTCGATCTTTCTTTCCAATGTGCTTGAGTAGGTTGTTTTACGTTGTCGTCGAGAAGTACAAGTTTTTTCCTCCAAATTATGTTTTTAAGGTTGCGATCGCGCGACGAGAAAATAAGAAATTCCTGTCGGTGTTTGAAACGCGTTCACGAACGCATTCACGAACGCATTCACGAACGCGTTCTCGAGGCTGGCGGCTACCTCTGCTACCTTTGCCGGCGCGTAGCATCCCTCCGCGATCCTCTGCGGTCCTCCCCGGTCCAACGCGGGCTTCGGCGGCGTCCAGAGTTAATGAGAGAGCGGCCGTACGGGGCAATACGGCGCATGCTCCCGCCCACTTCACGCCGGCGCTGATAGATAGACCCTTTCCCTCTTCCTCTCGTATGCGCTTGGAGTAGTAGGAAGAGAAAGAGAAAGAGAAAGAGAGAGAGAGAGAGAGAGAGAGAGAGAGAGAGAGAGTGAGAAAGAGAGAGAGAGGGATGGATCGCGTCCATTTCGCCCTGCATTGCCGCCACCGGGCAGCTTTCGTCGTTCCTCGAGATGCCAGGAGGAAGAGAGGAACGAGAGGAACGAGATAGGAAGATGGGGTGATGAGGGGAGGAGGAGGAGGAGGGAGAAAGAGAGCGATTCCGTTCTCCCTCGTTCCGCAGGGCAAGGAGGGCAGGGCATTCATCTATATTAGCTTCGAGAGCGGACGGCCTGTCATTACCGCTGCCGCTCCTGGCCCTCTCCCTCTTTTCCTCTCACTTTCCGCCTCACCATCCGTCTTTTCGTTCTCTCTCTCTCTCTCTCTCTCTTTCTCTCTTCTTCTTTCTGTGGGGCGCGAGCGCGCGCGAACGTTCGCACACGGACACACGCTTTCTCTTTCTCTCCCCGTCCCATTTCCATCCCGATGTTTCTCGCGGCCGAGTAGGCACGGTGGTGGAGGAGCCCTTTTCTCGCTACCCACACGACCAACTTATTCCTCTCTCCTCTACTAGCGTATAGAAGAGTATCTTTGACCGCGGCACCAGCAGCACCACCACAGACATCGATACTCCAAAGTCTTCTCGGCCCATTAGCAGGCCCCATTACCAAAGTGCCAGCGAGCGAGATGAATAGAGAGCAAAAGAGCCACAGCCTTGCCGTAGGACCAAGAGAGATGAAACGAAGGGGACTGCTACGAACCTAATAACCGACGTTTAAAACGCAAAAACAAAGGTCTCGCCGTGCATCCTCGAGAGAAGAAGAAGAGAGTCTTTGAAAGAGAGAAGAAAGATGCCCAGGTAGTGGTAATCGGAGTTGAGAGAAAGAGCTGGAGAGTAGCTTCATCCCGCGCGTCTTTTGGGGTGGAGATGGGAGGGAGGGTGCAAGCGAGGCGTCAGGGTCATTACCGGATCATTACCTACCATACCTACCGTGTGACGATGACGACGACGATGATGACGACGACGATGACGACGACGATGACGATGACTTGAGCCCAAGGCAACAGGCTCGCGAGGTACACCTCTAACGTGAACGTTCGGTTAGCCTGCTATCGGTCGACTATATGAGTATACACCTCTGTATGCTATCAACGTACATACATGGAAGACCGTGCATCGCGAAGTAGAATCGCTCAAACGTGTACGTGTGAGATCTAACGCATACGCTTGCGCGCACACGCGCTCGCGCACGCTCGGCGGCAGCCGGGGTAAATTACAGGCTCGACCATATTTTGCGTTGTTTTGTTGTTTTTCAACGCGCCGAAAGGAAATGAGCGAGCAAACGCGTCACGCCACCCCGAACCTGCTAATTTCTATTCATATTTTATGGCTATTAATTTCTTCGCTGTTACACTCGTCCATCTCCCTTTCACTCTCTTCCCCCTTCTTTCTAGCTATCTATCTGTATATACATATGTATATATATATATTTATATACACATATGTATTGGTTCTTTCAAAAAGCATTGTTCCTTGGAATTCTCTTAGCAACCTCTCGTCCTTGAGAGCGGACACCTTACACGAAGATTTACACAGGTAATATCGCAAAAAAGATAGTTCTTTCGATTGGTCAATGGCACATCGTGACTACGACACGTCCTTATAGGATTCGATGGTCGTCCCGTTGGTAAGATATCTATATGCGTGCGTAGTGTGCGCGAAGAGAGAAAGCGAAGGGGAGTTCGAACCGCACCGTTCGATGGACTACCTTCGGCCATCAGTGGGGTGTAACCTATTATTATCTACCACTTACCTAATGCCCTGTGTCAGCCCCAGGGTAGACGGAGAATAACAGGCTCCCCGCTCGATGGAATTCATTCGGCATTAATATCGCGACCCGTGCAAAGCCGACTCTTTCACACTCCGCCCTCCGCCGCTCCTTCATAACGCTTAGAGTTTGAAAAAACGTTTGAAAAAGTCGGTCTCTCTTTAAAACGTATTACCTAATGCTTTTAGCAGTAGATGAAAATCAGAGCCACTCGAGTATGGATTGCTCTCGAGACAAAAAACAAGAAGAAGAAGGAGACGAAGAAGAAAAATAATAATAATGAAGAGAAGGCGACGAGAATATACCCTTTCTTTCTATTTCTTTCTCTTTCTTTCTCTTTCTTTCTCTTTCTCTCCTAAAGGGTGTAGCCGTGCGAACGTCATGGACATTTTAATGGGTAACGGCGGTGGCCTCTAATTAGAACGTTTCGAGCGTAACCGCGCCATTACGGGGAAACGCAGACTCGTCAGATCGATGAGGAATATTTATTGCGGTGTAACAATTACAGGAGCGCCCATAGAGGGAATAGTAATAGAGCTAGGAGGAGCCGGGGGCAGCTCTTTCGTCCTGGCGAAACCACCGTAATTAGGGCTTTTATTGTTCGTACATGAGGAAGCTTTATGAAAACATTAAAGATATAATTCAAGGCCGGAAGGCAAGACTCCGAAGTCGGCATAGTTCTCTTTGGCCCAGTACATTACGTTTCAACCAACAACGTCATTTCCGTTTTGGCGAATGTAGATACAGGTGTACTCTTCTCTTCCACCATCGATCATTAATTGCGCGAATCTTAGATGTCCTGACTTTCTTTCTATATCGTATCGATCGTGTACCGTTCGTGTACCGTTTGTGTTCAACTACGGGAAGAAGAAGAAGAAGAAGAAGATATCCGTCAGCTGCCTTTTATCCTCCCGCGTTCAAAGTGTCGACACGATGACGTTATTGGTTTACCAAACATATCGTCCTACCAGATCTCCAAGACGATGTTTATCGGACTGTGTTCGTCGCGAAGAAAAAAAAATGGAAAAAGAATCCTTTGCACCTGGTGCTCCGACTAAGGTGAAAGTATAGGCTCTTAAATACGTTACAGAACGATCGACATTAAAGATACCGATTGAAAATATCAAATGAATTCGCATAGATGTCTTCGTCAACTAACACGAATTAAGATGGATGGTATTCGATAACGCACGCCGGTACGAACATTTATAAACAGTATTTAATAAACGGGTCGTAGATTATTTGAATGAATGATGGTTGACTCGTGAAAAGCTCATTTCTGTAAAAAGGAAGAAAGGAAGAAAGGAAGGAAGGAAGGAAGGAAGACGATCAAAGTCGGTGTGTGGTCCGGTCGCTCGAAGCGGGGACGGACCGATTAACCGCAGGCTCCCTAATCCCTTTCCCTTTTCCCTCGGTGACTGGGCAAAGGGCCGAAAGCTGCTGCGAGGGCCCAGAAATCGCGTGCTTACGTGGCACAGTACACGATAATGCTGCTGCGTGTATGTAGGTCGAGCGCACCCAACGCGCCTTTCGCGCTCTCTCTCTCTCTTTTTCTCTCTCTCTCTCTCTTTCTCTCGCTTCTACTTTTGGTGTCGTGTTACGTGCTAAGCAGTATGAGGCCAACGCGTAGAAACCGAGACGCAGGAACTGCACACCGGACCCCATTGTTCCTCGGCTTCCTTCTCTTGCGAATTAGCATTTCTCGTCGCTTGATTCTCAACTGTGAACGATTTTAAAATTGCCTTCATCGGTCCCGTTTGTCGCAATTTTGTATAGAATAAAGTTACCATAGGTCACGGTCCTTCGAGTCATATTTTTTCTTTCTAGCTCACCGCCTGTTCTCGTTATCCTCTATATTTTGACGTCTCGATCGTTCGCGCCTTTTTTGAACATTTCAAAGAGTAACCGGACCCTTCTCGTTTAACCTTTCATACACAGAGAACGGCCCCGATTACCGTTTCGTTGAGATCGAATCGTACGAGAGAAGCAATCCTCTTTCTCTCTTCTTCTTTTATCAAGCTGGCAAAGTTAAAATCGATCGTTATCGATTTTTTATCTCCTACCGAGAAAGAGATCCAATAGCCAAGACATTTTTTCCAGTCCGGAGTTCTCTTTCCTTTTCGACGCAACCGTGCTGCGTTTATCGTTATCGTCTTTTATTCTCTTTGAATTACTTTACGACCTGGCGCGTACGAGAGAGAAAGAGAGAAAGAGAGAGAGAGAGAGAGAGAGAAAGGAGAGGAGAAGAGGGACGCGAACGATTTGAAACGTTGAAATATCAGGCGCCGTTTGTGAAAGACAATCTCCAGACTGGCGAGTAGGATCGCTACGGTGCGTTTCGGGGAAGCAGATGATCGATCGGCGGTATCATCGTCTGCTCGGTCCCAGGCTAAAATTATCGTCCAAGCTTCTAGTATCAAGTTTTCATTCGAGCACTCGACTACCGAAAGGCACGAAGAGAGCATCAAATACTTTTCTCTCGCTTCGAGAAGGTTCGCTCGCCTATAACTGGAGACAAATCGAGCTGAAGAAGATAAAAAAACGTTTGGAAAAACGTCGCACTATAATTAAGAAGGCGCCAATCGTAAATGGTCATCATCGTTGTTGCGCGCCGCTCCCGTGCATAATCAGCAGAATAGGAAATGACGGTGCACTCGGATATTTCGCAATACCACAAGCACACATAGCTCGGAACATTAATTATCATCGGATAGCGACGGGGTCGCGACTCTTAAAAACACACGAGTTTTCGATGCCGTTCGCGATCCGCCAATAATCCGCTCGTTAGCATTTCCCCTCGTCCTCTTCCTCTTCCTCTATCTCTTTCTCTCAGGCGCGTGAGACGTAACGAAGCCCGAAGGATCGGCTCGAACGCACAATCGCTCGTAATTAACCCTAATTATGCCTGCGAGGCAGACCGTACGAATTCATCCATCACGTTATTGCGATACGCCGCGTTACGGCGATGAGTCTGACCCTCTCTCTCTCTCACTCACTCTCTTTTTCTTTCTCTATCCCACTCTCTCTCTCTCTCTCTCTCTCTCTCTTTCTCCATCTATTCCCCGGATGTCGATTAGAAAATCTCTTGCTAATTATCTGCGTTCATCTTCCGCTCGAGTTTTTCTCCTTTTGTCTAAAAGCTATTTTGTAATAAGAAGCAACGAGGATGTCCGATTAGCCGTAACGACATGTTTGCAGAGATCCGATGGAGTTAATAGAGCAACAGATGGTGAGATGCGGAGTACCACCGGTGAGGCTGTACGAACATCTCGCGATAACCTCGCCGTCGGCAGCGGCAGCCGCTGCAGCAGCCGCAACAGCCGCAGTACTCGGGGCTCAACATCAACATCAACAGCAACAGCAGCAACAGCAACCACACCATCAGCAACAGCAGTCGCAGGAGAACGGAGGACACGCGTCAGCCGCAGCTTTGGTGGCCCCCTGGCTGACGGCGGTAGGGGCCTCCTCGGCTCTTCTTTACGGGACCAACAGGGCCGCGAGCGGCTCCCCCTCTCCCTACCACCCCGCTGCACCGACGACTTTTCCCTACCCGACTCTCGGGTGGTCGTGGCAACCCTCGCCGGTCGCAATCATTTCCCGACGGACCTCGCCAACCTCTGCCTCCCTCAGGTACGCACCCTATCCGCATCCTAGCGAGACACCCCCGCCCTCGAACCTACGGCCCCGTCCCTCCAGCCCTCCCAATTAGCGAGCCTAAGAACTTTTACTATTTCCTGGCATCCGTGCGTGTCTCTAACTTACTTATCTGTGTAACATACAACGTGGCCAAGTTTTTGAGATAAGGGAAACGGAGACGTTGCTAATTTCTCATTAGATGTAAACAAATGCGTTTTTATCTTTCCGTTAATTGTAGCCTAGACTAGGGCAAAGAATAATTCGATGTTACGTCAATCGAAAAATAAACTCCCCCATTGACGAGATATTATTGTGTATATTAATTAATTTCATGTCTTAATATTAAATCCATTGCATACAAATCATCATCTATTTTCGTCAATTGCCTAAAGATAGATTTACGATTGTTTTATATAAATAAATAATAAATTTATTAAAAAGAAAAAACGTTCCGAATTAAAATAGCTGTTTTAAGCGCAGCCAAAGAGAAAGAAGATTATTTTCCTTTTCATTTCACCCCTTCGCAGATATATCAACGTCTCCTTGTTTACGTAGAAGTAAATTCCACGTAGGTGTGTCTTGTAATCTTATCGATAATGAAACGAAAGGAGCGACGAGCGATAAATTAATTCTAAAATCCATATAGAGAGTTTGATATTCGGCAAAGTCGCTTTTAAAGAAGATTATTGTAAAGTAGGAAAAAGGGTGATTGATAAGAGATTTCTTCTACCTTAGTTTAAAGCGTCGAGTTTTGTATATACGTGAAGATGCATAGAACCTGTACGATATATTTCTTGTATGCTTCGTGTGGAGTGAATGTGTGCGTTTTTTGTTGCGTATATGTGGAGTTGTCTGTATTGCGTGAACGTCGAATATGGAAAAGTGAGAAACAGATTCTATAGTTGTATCATATACCGTGATAGTATTAATGCGTCTTTCTTTAACGATAAGAAGATGTAATTTGTACATAAAAAACTTCGATGATGGTAGAGTATAATTTCAACAACGTATTTCTTGATGTAGATCGACAAAAACAAATAAAATGAATTTTCATTAACGATTTGCATTTCTTTTTCCAAAGATTGCATTCTTTTCTTCTTTTCAGCGATTATTCCATTGCTCCAGGGTAGGTAAAAAAATAAACTAACAAAAATGATTATTACTTTGTATTAGACGTTTAAGAATATTTGTTTTTTAGTTCTAAACACACATTTTAAGATTCGTAGCCAAGTTATGGACAAGGATGCAGAGGATCGAAAGAGATGGCTGAAATTACCGTGGTAGGAGAAAAGGTGGTTAATGGTTTAATCGTTCCTCTCATCTCACAATTAGTAATTACCTACGCACGAACTCCTTTCTCTCTCTCTCCCTCTCTCTCTCTTTCTCTCACCCCTTGTAACGTGCGACGAGAGCAACGTATATTCCCGTGGCTGATCGATCAACGAGAGAGATTAAAGTAATCCCACGCGTTTATCTGATCGCACCGAACGATCGGCTAATAAACTTCGTATTTGTAATCATCCGGTCGTCGTCGTGTTGCGATAAGTTAGTTACTTTAATAAGTCTCTGGCATAAATAAATACGTAAGTATACAGCTATCTCTGGTACCGATTAGTGGAAAAATAAAGCATATCGAATAGGGGAAAAATATTGGCTTGGGGCTAGAGAAGAAAGAGAAAGGATATAAATCTTTGGCGAAGACGAATGTGGATTGGAGCAAGAATGGTGGTAGTTGTAGTGGTGCTGTGGAGGGGTGGGGAGGGGGGTAAGGGCGACCTTAAAGTTTCGAAGGCGGCTTTTCTACCTTTTAGCTCTTCTCGATTGCGGAGCTCCACCTTTGGCCCCTTTCTTCCACATCGGTCGGTTAACGTCGCCAGTGGCCACCGACCGGACTTCATCGCCACCTTTTCAACTGCCGTGTAATTCTGTTACACCAATCTGAAATTAAATAAATTCATTTCACGGCCTGTCAGCGAGCAATTATTTTTAGATGCAGCAGCCACTTTAAAGGGCCGCTTCGTTCCGTCGTGCCTTCGTCTACCAACACGTACGAAGCAAGAGTCGAGTAGACCGGCACGTCCGTGTGCGATTATTATTACTCTTTCCAAAAGATTTCTTACAACCATTTAGACCTTTCCAAGGTTTCCTCGATTGCGTACACCTACTTCGTCCTCTTTTTCGTGAAAATAAATATCTACAACTGTGGTCCAAAAAAATCTCATTATTATCCTTTGTTCGTTAGAGCTCTGACGGTATATCCCTTTTTTCTCTCAAAAAATTCCGTTCTTTCGTTCGAAGAGATCGTTGACCTTGAAAGAAGAGGATACTCGAAAAGTCGCATCGCGAAGCATGCACTTTCTCGCATAGCCAAAGTTCTTAAAGCGTAGCGAGAACGGGAAGAGAGGTAAGAAGAAAAAGAATACATTTTCAGGACGGATCGGGAACCTTAGCTCAAAGGTAAGACGATATCCTAGGGCTAAAAGGGGGAAGGAAGGAAGGAAGGAAGGAAGGTAGAAAAAGGTAAGGTGGAAAGGGTAAGGGAGAGGAAGGATGGGTGGGGTGGTGGGGGGGAGAGAGGCGCGAAGGCGATCGTGTGTTACGTCGCGAGATGGGTGGAGCGAGGTGAGAGAAACAGAGAGGCGGCTCCCTGAGCTTGTAATTATGTTGATACGAATGATCTGCGGCTTGCCGCAGACCGACGAGCCGAAGGAAGAAGAAGAAGAAGAAGATGAAGAAGAAGAAAGAGACGAAGGTACCCATACACGAGGGGAAGGAAAGAAGAGGAAGCCCCCAGCGGTGCTCATCGACTTTTTCGCACGTTCCTTCCGTCTCTTTTTCGATCTTTCCATCCAAGGACCGACGCAATTTATCTTTCTCTCTCCCTTTCTCATACTTTCCGTAGTCCCCGTCTTAAGAGAGAGCAGACTTTAGAACCGTGGCGAAACCAGTTTAAGTGGTTAAGTGTAGATGTAATTGATTTCCATTTTACGAGGCCCTCTTCGAGAAAGAAGCTCCACCCGCCACCGCCGCAGCCACTTTCTTCTTTCGCCGCGATACCGCTTGTCCCCTGTCATTCTTCTCCCCCCTACCCCCTCCCTCTGCCCCTTTATTTAATTTTTCTTTTCACTCGTAATCCTTTCCTCCTTGTTTCACCTCGAGAACGCGTCAGAGTTTTATAATACGACCTATAACGTATATCGGGTGCTTAATTCCTTCCCCCGATCCGATGAATCTGAAGGCGTATTACGGCCTTGCCGAGTATAATCGTTTTCACACGGCTCGTTCAGCACACCACCGTCGAGGAAGAAGAGGTATCTTCTAAGACAGTCGACGAGTGCGAAGGGCAAGTCTGGTTAAAGGGCTTTCTCATCGATAGACGCGCTTTAAGAAAAAAATAGGTACAGTATAGAGATACCGCGAGACGAATGTTCCAGACAAATGTCCGAAGGGAAGTGGAAGGTAAAGAGAGCAAAATCGTTGGGTAATTTCCACTCGAACGTAGTATTTTACGCTTTATTTTGCATTTAGTGTAATTATAGTGTACGCTTGGTGCAAGCGCTTGGTAGCGCTTTATCGTTAAAACTCCGCAGGAAGGAGGAAATTCATGGATGGAATAACGACGAGAACGCGTGTGGTCCGGCTAAGAGAATCCTGTGGATATATATATATATATATACCTACTAGTAAATAGTATACCTGTATGCCCATTTCAGTTGAGTGTTTGTTTCATAGAAATTCGGAGAAAGGAAAGTGTAAATAAATACGTGTCGTTTAGTTGAAGAAATCCTTCAAGCGAATCTATGAAACTACGCGAGGCGATACTTCGAATAAAATCGGTCATGCGACGCGAGTTAAAAAGGAAGGAAGAAGAAGAAGAAGAAGAAGAAGAAGAAGAAGGGAAACGAGTCATCGGAAATACTTGGCCGTAAGCCCATAATTAAGTAATTAATAACATCCTAAACTAAATCGGGGTCGCGTCTCGATCAACCTTAAGTGATTTATAATTATATTAAGAAGACGCTACCGCCGACGTGCGCCGTTTATCTCGTTATTATTATTATTTCATTGGCAATATGCTTTTATTCCTCGTTGAACGATAAATCGCATAATCACATTTTTAGATCCACGCGATTTTGATAGAAGAGAATATTTTTCAGTGATTTTCCAACATTTCATTAACGAACCATTCTCTTATTAGATTCTAACTAATACATATATTTTCCAATATTTAATCTAAGAAGATCTTGAGAGATAGTATTCCTCGTTACTGGATGAATCGGTTCGATTGAATAATTAATCAAAATCCACCAAGCAAAACTACCCAGAGAAGAAGTGAATATTTTCACGAGAAATATTTTAATGAGTGCAATGTCGTGATGGAAGATGTAAGCTCATTGATTTGAATCTTTTTCGGAGCTTCTTTCGGATACTTTTTCCCTCTTGTTTTCCCTTCTTCTTCCATCCTCGAACGAACGAGTTGAGAGAGAGAGAGGAGAGCGAAGACGCCAAAGTTACGATCGATACCATAATTGCAATCAAACGAGCTATTCCGAGGGAGCAACCGGAGGTTAATGTACCATTCAAAAGTACACCCTAAACCGAGAAAAAGAGCATACGCTGAATCTTCGACTAACTATGCGAACTAACCCTTCCCTCTTCCCCTCAATCCAAATTTTTCCATACCCGCCTGTTTCCATGTGTTTTTCTCATCCTCTTCTTCCGTCTTAGCGCAAAACCTTTTCTCGGAAATCCTTTTTTCCGTCCAGATGGATCCTCCAATGGCGCGCCTCGCGACCGTGTTTCTAATGTAAGAGGAGTGAGTGAACGGGGTGGGGAAAGAGGAGGAGGAGGAGGAGGGGGAAGGAGCTACGAAGAAGAAAGGACTGATGCGGGGTAAAAGAGAGGGAGATGTTTCTCCACGCTGGAGAATATGTAAATTAGAAACTCCGTGTGAATGCGAAGATTTATGGAGGACCGTACACATTTCTGAGCGCAATAAATATCAGTAAGTAGCTGAGAGGAGAAGGAGGATGAGGAGGAGAATAAGAGAGAGAGAGAGAGAGAGAGAGAAAGAGAGAGAGGGAATCGGATCTCTCTCGAGCGTATAACGTTTTACACCGCATGACACCGTTCTCCTCCTCGTCAACTATACGAGAGATTTCCACCAAATTCTATGATATAACCCGCATTATCTTTCTTTCTTTTATTTTTTTTACGAAGAAAAAGAGATATCGAATCGATATAGGTGTATATAATACGTTATAAACGAGTGTAATATGATAAGTTTAAGCATTTAACTTTAACTTGCAAAAGTCTAATGACTTGGACACTCGACGGCCTCCGGATAAGACGATTTATTGGCATGACGTGCGTGTGTTTCTTTTAAAGAGCGTGAAAGATTGATAGATAGGCGATATTGCCGAGAGAAAGAGAGATAATTTCTAAAACGAAAAGAGTAACGATCCAGGACTCGTTTTCGATTTCAAAGGCTACGGTGTTAAGTCTAAATTAAGTATAAGTATTTATTGTAGTAAATGGGAATCAATTTGTCAGCTTTTAATCGCGACATCATTTAATTCGAGTAGTTTTTTCCACCAATGGTAGTCGATCGGAGGTAAGGAATAAAATAAAAAGAAAGAAAAATATCGTAAGCTTAGTCGTTCCGGACATTGGAGTTGACTATCAAAGCGAATTTTTTGTTTTTTTTTTAACAGGAGACTCGCATGCGTGAGCTAATATTGCGATTAAACCGACGAATAGACTCATGGTCGCTTATGGGATTTAAACTCAACAGGTTCGTGGGCCGCAGGCACGCTGTTATCACTCGCGGGATTCCTTCGAATATGGTAGCAACGCGGTGCGAACGCAATTCCAATTGAAATAAGTTTTCTCGAGCTACTTCGGATGTATATTTTCTAAAAGATTAAGTAGAAACTAGCGATGTTTCCAAGAAGATTACGACCAATGAAAGAGGACATCGAATCGTTACTTTAAAGACTGGCCGGCTACACACGCGAAGCATAAATCCACATAAATTCAAAAATTTATTACATCCGCGATCGTCACTCCTGGAAAGAAGCTGGTTTGGCCGGCTAGAGAAACGTTCCTTGTTCTCTCGCACTATCTCTCTTTCTCTTTCTCTCTCTCTCTCTCTCTCTCTCTCTCTGGACCGCCCGAGATCGGGAAAGGAACGAGAGGGCGACAGAGAGAAAAAGAAACAAGAAAGAGAACGTAGTGGAAGAGAGAAGAAAGGGTGGCTTTATTATTTACAGCAGTCCGTAAGGCGTGTCACAAAAGCATTGCGGGTTTCCTCTTGAAAGTTCGACAATGTGAGCAGGATTTATGAGCGAAACTTTCAACAAAAACGTCAATGGCCCACCCTCGCCTACGAGCAACGTTGTGCTACTACCTAGCATGGGAATGCGCACAAATATTTTCACCATAAATCCTCCTTTTTATCTCCTTGTCCGCTTTATTTACAGTCACTCTGACCTAATCCACTCGCCTGTTAGGTCTCCTCCTCTTTCCTATCTCTTCTAGAAGAATATCTTTCCTCTCTTTTTCTCTTTACTATGATCCGTGAGTTTCATTCGATGATGGCATTCGAAACATTTCTTTTTTCCATCTACCCGTATAAACGAGGATTTTCTAAGCTCGTTGTTCGGAAGAAAACAATCTATCAAATGAAAAGCGTGAATTATCGAATATGATTTATAATTCGATATTTTGTTTTACACTCACGTAATTCCATCTAGATTATCCGAATTACGTGGGTTGTTTCTTGTTAGTGAAAAACAGATTAAAGAATTGTCCAAGTGATTCAGTAAAAAGAGGACTATTCAGAAAACACCTAAACGGCTTCCTTTTCTTCATGACTTAAATTGTGACGTAGTTTATTTACTTTTCTTGCTATTACAATCTACCAAATATCCACCATGGACAAATTGTAGAATATCCTGAAGTTAAGAAGAAATAAAAATAAAAATAGAAAGGAAGAAGAGAGTACACGTGTAATTTAGATAGATGGATTTAGATCTAACAGCTAGATCAGGTATCTACTTTTCTTCCTTCCTGGTCTAGGAAAAATGTTTGCCTGCAAGTTCTCGATCCTCGGATCTTGGCTGTTTTTCTCGCACGTACGTACCATGCACGCATTCGCGAGAACTCGAACATTACTTAACTCGTCATAGCTAATAATTTATGTTTATGAAACTTGGTTAATATCTTTAAGATGCCAGCGCGTTAAGTTTCAATTTACGATAGAATACTTTAGCAAAAGATATTAGTGACATTATATTGGTTCGTAGTATAAGTAAATCGTAGGGGATAGGTAGAATTGGTTTGAATCGTTGTGGTTTGTTGATTCAACGCAGAAATGGTAAGCACAAGTCTTTACGATTGAACAAAAATCAGGAGGCTGTGTAACTTTGTTGAATTCTCGCGAGGACAAGATCGTACCAGAAGTGAGAGAGAGAGAGAGAGAGAAAGAGAAAGTCAACTGGCGTGTAGAAAAGCAAAGGTATTGTTTGGATTCTTAGGGATCGTTCGAAGGAGCACCCGCTGCGCCGATGTTGACTCTTGGCTGCGGTCAGTTTGACAAAACTCACCCCTCTATTTGATACGCATCCCTGCCTATTTCGTCCTTCTCTCCCCCTCCTGCACTTACGTTTCGCTTCGTTTCGCATCGTTTCTTTTGGCTTATAATATTGGCCTATTGGCATATAATAATATAATATAGAATATTTCTTTGGCACATAGTTTTCAAGCTAATATAACTCACGATATTTTTGTTATTTATTTTTCTAACATTTGAGATTTAAAAAAAATATATTCTTTAGCTTCGTCATTTCTTATTGTAATGTATATCCTTTCGTTTTTTTATTCTCTCTCTTTCTCTCTCTCTCTCTCCTTCTCTGCTCCCTTCCCTTTTTTCTTCGTCTAGGGAGCAGAGTTTTACGATCTCGGTCTCTACGTGACGGTGCCTACTATTTCTCCGAGTCAAACGTTGCTAACAGACCGGCACGATGCCCAGGACCAACATCTTTTCATCGACGAATAAAGCCGGAGGTTTTCTTCATTCAATAACGAACCGTTAACTCGGAGTAAATGGATAGAACAAGCCAGCATCCTAGCAAGGGGCGCGCCTCTTGTTTCCGTTGTTGTCGCACCATGAGCTAGGAGGATCTCTATTTCACCAGGAGAAAGAGAGTTTACATTCATAGAAAGTGATCTTTTCACGGATAACTTCATGCCGAGTTAACGATTCTAAACTTGTTTTCTTCCTTCGAGAGAAAATACTTTTCTATCTATCTAAAGAGAGTTATACAAGAAAAAAAAAAGCTAGGAACTTTAGGAAAACGATCAATCTTGTCTCGAATCGAAAAGATTTCTCTAAGTAGGACAAAAAACTCATCGACTTTCCGATCAATTCCTTTTTTTTCTTTTATTTTCCTTATTTTTTACCCAAAACTCTCGGATACTTTCATGAAAAGGATCAAAAGATCTTTTTCCGAATTTAGAGCAACCTTGAAACTAGTATTTTCATGAAAGACTTCACGCCATGTTAGGACAACTATAAATATTTTCATTCAATCCTTTTACTAGTATCCAAAACACGAGGAAACGATTTTACTCAAAAGTATTAGATTGGTGCATATGAAATGTTGGATTTTTTTTACATGCAAACGTTTGTCTCATCGTTTTCGTTATATTTTTGTTTTTGGTATAAGCTCGTTTATAATCGTATTGTCCATTGCCAGAGTCACATTTCAAGAAAGGAGATTTTCTTTAAATTTTTCCCTATTGTTATTTGTTTTGAATTTTGTATCGATATGAATGCAACCGATATTCATGTAATTTTTTTGTATGAGTATAAACTTGGTAATGCTGCAAAAGCTGCATGTAATATAAACCAAGCATTTCGGGAGAATACTGTAAACGTTTGAAAAATTTTATTGTGATGATTTTTTATTATAAAATGATCCACGTGGAAGACTCAAAACGTCTGTGAAAAATGATGATTTGAAGGCATTGGTGGAAGTGAATCAATCTGTATTCACGAGGGAACTTGCTACCAGGATGAAACTTAACCATACAACAATATTACGACATCTTTCTGAAATTGGCAATGTGAAGAAACTTAAAAATCCGACATTTCATATTTAGCAACCTAATAAAATACTCCAAAGTCAGAGGTGATGTCGGTTAAGGGTGAAATCGCTTGAACGATATGTCGTTCAGAAATAATTCCAGACGAAACTACTCCGGTAAAGCGCGAGGGTTGCTTCTCGGAAGTCGATTCTGGTAAGTGGTAAGAGAAGACGGAAGGAGCAAGAAGAGGAAGAAAACGGAGATGGGAGGTGGGGGAGGTGAGGGTTGCAGAGTCGGTATTGCGGTGGCGAGAACGCAAGCAAGAAGTGTAGTAATGCCTGCCGGCGGGCAGGCGGCAGACTATTACCACTGCATGAATATGAATGAGTCGCGTCCCGAGTAGAAGAGGGACGGGGTAGAGGCGGAGGAGGATGGCTGCGGAAAACGGCCGCCAGCGTGCAAGAGGAGGAAAGGTAAGCTTCGCTGGAGCAGGGAAGGGCGCGTTTGATCGAGCGACCGAGCTCGACAGCGCCCACGGTGGGAGAGAGAGAGAGAGAAAAAGAGAGAGAGAGAGAGAGAGAGAGAGAGAGAGAGAGAGAGAAACAGAAGGAGAAACGGAAGAATGGCTGAGCGAGAACCAACTTTGCGGAGGGGTCCAGGGAGTCGAAGGAAGCAAGAGCGAGAGAAGCAACGGCATTCAATTAGTCTCCTAGTAATTAGCCGGGAAATCTTCGGCTTTGTCGGCAAGATCCTCTTCTGACCGATACTCGAGACCCGCCCGATCCGCAAGAACCACCATCTACGTAGAAAGAGGTTTGTGTGCGTGCCCACCTACGGGGTGTCAACTTTCAAATCCTATATTTTACTTAATCTTCTACGATCGATCTTATTCCTACCGATGTTATCCTAAGGTCGCATCGTCGACAAAACCACGATCCTCAGATACATATCTTTTATCCAGATTTTCTTGGCTGCCCTCAGTTTTCTTTGTTCGATTGGTAAATGGTAAAGGAACACCCGGTATGCGTGAATATGCAGTTCCCGTCCGCGGCTTGCGTCTCGCGCACACGCGCGTATTCGCACCAATGAGGAGGCTGCACACCTCGCGTTACGCTTTCTCGCCAGCGTGGACCCGGTCGAAGGGTCCATTTACGTACGAGAGAGAAAGATAGAAAGAAAGGGTGAGGGAGAGGGAGAGCTTCGGGGAAGAGGGGAGAAAGAGAGAGAGAGAGAGAGAGAGAGATGCTCTCGCACTTTTTATGCGGAATTCGAACTCGAGACTGCCATGGAATTAGTCGTGCACCCGTGTATTACGCTCGTAAATTGATTTCCGCGGAGCGAAAGGTGAGGAGGCGTCCCTCAAAGCTCCGCACGCGTTTTCTCTCTTTCTATACCTCTCCTTATTTCTCTCTTTTACACGGCGACCATCTTGAGTCGTGACGTCAGCAGCAAGAAGAACGACCGAGAGAGTAAGGATTTTTATTGCAACGAGAGGAAGAGAAGGGAAGAAGAAAAAAAACAAAGACAAGACAAAGACTATTCTTTCATCTCTTATCGAATTTTGTCGATATTTTATGATCGTACGTTTATAAACGAACACCCCCTCGTTTATTTTTATATTTTTCCCTACTCGATGAATTTTCTTTCGAATTGAAGAGGTGAGACGAGATAAGGTTCTTGAAAATAGTTAACAGGAAAGAATCGTGAGTTATAAATCATAGACAAGAAATTGGCTTTAATCGTAGATAAGCACGAGTCGTTTTACCGGTTGGTTTCTATGAAATTCTTATACGTATTGGTAAACGATTCCGAAGGGTGGCTGCGTCAAAACGAAGAATAAAATAGTCATTAACGTCGTCCCTATTGCTACGAACACGGAGAGTAATGGGAATGGAGAGAAAACTTGTATCGAAGCGTTGATGCAACGAGGACAGATGAACTATAGAGTAGGAAAGCGAGGGAGAAAGAGAGTACAGAATCCGAGGGTGGTCTTCCCTCAACTATGGGTGGGATCTCCAATCTCATGTATCACGACAAACCTAAATAGGTAGCACGCAGGCAAGCAAGCAAGCAGGCAGGCACCCACACGCGCGCTGCCCTCTTTCGTACCCTTCGTGTTAGGAACGTATCCGACAAGCTTGCTACACAAACTCCTCTAAGGGCTCGCCACCCCCAAGTTCTCCAGTGTATATCGTGCTGCCACTAAATCACCGCTAAGGGCTGCTAAACAGGAGTACCTACTCTCTTGACCGCCTATCCCCTACTTCCTCTCCGTGTCCCTTCAATAGTCAAGGCGTGTCTCCGGGAGTCTGCGCTATGTGGGCGCGCGTGTGGTCCCTTAGACCTTTTTACAAAAAAGAAAAAAAGACTCAATGTCCATTCCAAAGTCGTTCCTTTCCATTCAAAATGACGATCACGATCCGAATGAAGTGCTCTCCCTTCGTTTCATAACAACTTCTAAAAGAAAACCGAATTGCGTGAAGAATAACATTTCAGAGAAAACGAAAACGAATGATCGAGTTGTTACGTTAATTAAAAATCGTTGAATATTTCAAGCGAAACCCTTAAGCAACGTTTAAGGTTCTTTTACGGATTTTAACTCGTGGGAAAGACAAAGTTCCGAAATTGATCGGTTATACCTAATTGGAAAAAGAAGAAAAACGTGGTAGAAATTAGGCGAAAAGCATTTCGGCAAATCGGATAGCGTATTCGCGTTAACGAGCGAAACGCGCTACAGATGCGTGATAATTTACAATGATTATCGTCGTCGAGTAACGTTGTCGTTAGTCAGGGCCAGGCAGGCGGTACGTCGAGAGAAAGGTGGAGAGGAGCTCGAGGGTTGCCGAGGGGTGTTCAGGGGTGGATACGCGCTGCTTTGAGTTTCCCATGGCTTTGGATTACGGCAGCCGCATGCCCGGCCAATCGAGCGAAGTTTCCCGATTTGTGTGGAACCTGATACCCATGCGAAGGGTCGTGAAATCAAGATATATCGTGCGCGCAACTCGTAGAGAAGGGTCGCGACTTTACCCACCCCCAATGAGTCCTGGGATTCGATCTATCTCTCTCTCTCTCTCTTTCTGTCTCTCTCTCCCTTCCTCCCTCGTTCTCCTTCTCTTTCTTTCTTTTCAAACAACCGCGATATATCGACTCGCCGATTTTCGGGGTATTAACGAGAATCGATCTATAGGAAGGTAGGATGTATCTACGTATATATTTTTCGTGCGCAACTTCGCCTGCTCCTTTCTATATTTATTGTCCCAGAATCAACAAGTTTGGACTATCGTAAAACTTTGAGCTCGTTTGGTTGTTCGAAAATCATGGACTCGGAAAGGTACCCTTTAAACGTGCCAAAGAGCATGACTTGGAATAAAATTAAGCAAAAGGTGGACGTCGTAAATCTCTTATCGTTTTCATCTCGAGTAATTCCCATTGATCGATCGGGACGAGTGTAATATCAAATCGAAAAGGAAAGAGGAGAGTTCGCGGCAGATGTAATCTATAAGGGATAGCAAAGTTTTAACTTTGGAAACGAGCATCAAATCTAAACTCACCGAGGCTAGGATATCGTCGAGTTTGTCCAGGAAACCTTGCCGGTGTATTGCCGGTCTTTCCAAAGCAATGCGAACACCAACACCAATAACACCAGAGGTACCGGCACGAAGCTTTGCTATCGTGCGGCTATCACCCTCGGTGTTCGAGCGAAGCTAATAAATATCGGCAGGATACACTTGTGCCCTGCTTCAGCTCTCTCTCTCTCTCTCTCTCTCCCTTCGTCCATCTTTATCCTTCGTTTCTCGGCCTCTCTCTCCCTCTGCAGCAGTGGCTGGCTCTTCTTTCGCTGGTGCCACGTGCGTCCTATCCCATCGCAGATGACACCGTTTTTATTGGCAGTGATGTCGGCTCGTGTTTAGAGGCAATCATGGGCCAACGGAGCGACCACCGAGCAGCCCTCGGTCACCCTCGATCACCCCCTACCCCTCGGGGCCACTCGACCTTTCGAGATATTGCGAGACTTTCCCGAGGTCCGGCCAATCCGTTTAAATTCGACGAGTCTCTTGCTTCCAACTTTGCCATCGTGTTTTCGCACGGAGATTGAATTTTTCTTCGTGTCATCCAACCTTGAATATAAAAAAAAAAATCAATTCTATGTCGTACAAAAGGAAATCGAAAGAGTTCAACGGCAAGACGAGCTTGCCTTTGTCAATGGATGCACCGTGGGGCTAATTAACGCGCGATTTTATCTGTTTGCGTCTAACAAAGCCTATAATAAGGAAAAAGCGCGTCGCTAATAATTCTTTAACGTGCAACTTCTTTTAGCGATAAAATCGAATTCTGTTTTAACATCGAGTTTACGGCGCTCTTACGCGTTTAAAAGTAAAGTTTAGATAAAAATAATTAGATAGATATCTACTATGTAGTAGAAGTGGTATGATCGTTCGTAATCTAAACAGAAAAGAATTTAATTCACCGACAAACATGAAATTCTTTTGCCAGAGAATAGGTATTATGTTACCTTCACTATTACATTGAATTAAATGTATTTCTCAAGTTAATAGGCTCATTATAAATATATTTTCTACCGTTTCGATTTTCATGTTGTAAGGATTGCCTTATATCGTTACATGGCTAGATCGTGGGCGGATAATTGCAATGTGCTCACACTAAACATTATGCAAGATCGCAGCACGTTGTAATATTAATTTCAGATTTGCCGTCGACGGCAGTGGCGGCGGTCGGCTCGGAAAGTTTTCGAGCCGTGACACAGTAACGATCCAGCAAAACACGGATCGTGTTCGCACGTAATTTCTGGCGGAACTTCCGTTCCGTTAAGTAATTAGCTTACCCGTCCTTTCCAAAGACGACCCACCGTTAAATTAAGTCGATACCTACAACAACAACAACAAAAAGCGAGATCAAAGAAATACGATTTTTCCTATTTCGAGTTGACGCGTTTTCCGAAGGAACGAAAAAACGAATATACTTCTCGCCCGCAAAAGGGATGAGAACGAGCACCGGAAAGCGACTATTACGAAGGAATAAGTGGTACGATTTCGCAGAAGAATACGTTTCATTGTATTCAATGGGTCGTTCCTCCTCCCGCGAGCTTACCGGACACACTTCCTACGATCTACCTTTAAAGGTATAGAGGTAGATAGACCCTCTTGTCGCCCCTGTTTCCCCTTAACCGAGCGACAGTCTTATTATTTCGGCCGTTAAGAAAATAAACAGAAGGCAGGAAAACACGCGAGCGGAGGGCTACCGCCTCCGCGCGCGGCCACCGTTGGAAATTATAGGCGACCCGGCCAAATGGCTTGAAAAATGCTCGACCACAAATCAAGGTACAGGAGAGAGAGAAAGATCTTTCAGGCCATCCCCTCTTTTCCTCTCGGTCACGGCGTGGGAGCCATCTGTCGGTTAGTTCGTCCCTGCTTCGTTCCTACGTTTTTTCTTTCTCTCATTCTTTTTATTTTAAAAGGGCGGTTTTAAAGTCGCCGCCAGAGGCGCTACTTCCTCCCATTTACTTACTCTAAACCCCTAATTATCTACCCCGTTGCTCCGTCGTTCACTTCTCCTGCTCGTTCTCTCGAGCCTGGGAAGAGGGGCGAGAAAAAGTCCAATGGACTGCGCTTTTCTTTGCGAATGTTCTTTTCTTGTGCTGCCGTTCGCCCTCGGACCCATCCTTACTTATTCTTCCATTCAATAAATAGAAAAGTCTTTTAAATGAGAAAATAAGCATTCCTGGTATATTTTCATTTGGATCGGAAAGTGTAGGATGAGGATATGAGGAGAGGAGGGAGAAAAGGGAGGAGGTACGGTTTTGCAATGGTCTCTGATCGCAGGGTGCCTTTTCTCGCGACTTGTACGTCGTGTAGTCGGCACGTTTGATCTTTTCCTGTTCGTCGATTCGTGGGATATAAATATCGAGTGTGAGGTGGGAAGGGAAGGGAGAAAGGAAACGATAATATCTCTCTCTGTCTCTCTCTCTCTCTCTCTCTTGAAACCTCTCCCAAGATCGTCATTTGATCGAAAGTAGCCTTCGTGAGAGTCCGAATTGCAAGGAGAAATACTTCTTAGACAATGGCTTCGATTATTTTGCCGACGAATCGGTCCTATCTTTTCTCGTGATCATTGTCGTTTGCAAGAGGAAGGATGCGGGGTGGTGGAGGGAAAGAAAAGTTATTCGCGTCCTCGTCCACGCACGCGAAATCGTTACGTGCTAATTAACGTTTAGACATGGTACGCTGCGCGTCGAAGACTTCGTTGCCTTCAATCAAGCTAATTACCTACGTAGTAGGATCGTTTTGTTTCTATTCCTTTCTTCTTATTTTTCTCTTTATTTTTGCAAACGAGTATCGAAGCTCGAACTCTAGACACGTCCTTCCAAGATTTTTCTTAAGCATTTTTATGTACGGACTCGTTCCTATGGTGCACATTAACGAAGAGAAAGAAGATCATTAATATTACAAAAGAACGTTCGAGTCGAGCGGGGTCACTGAAACTTTCCAAAGTTCCGCTCGTTAAAATGAAGGGGGGATGGGAAGAGAGCAGTGTCGAGAAAAAGGATCGGTTAAATATTTATATGCAAACACGACTTTGAGGTTAGAAAAATTGCAAGTACTGAATGATTAGATACAGATCTAACGTGGATCGCTATATCCTAAAATGATTTAGCAAATTGTTCCTTTTCTCGAGGTAGGAAGGAAACACGGTGTTGTGGAAGCCTACGTGTTGGTCGCGTCCGGTTGCCTCGGCGAATGTCTCTCATTAAGACTAAAAGCCCCGACTATTTTGCGCGAATATTACGAGCGCGTAATCAGGGATCTCTGGACGAGGCGTTCGTTAACAAACAATCCGAACCGATGCGGAAGAATAATTTTAGAACTTTCCTCTCCTCCAACTCCACAATACCGGACAGTACAGTACAGTTACAAAATCGATCGGGAGTCGATCTTTTCCAGCGATAATTTTGCATTTTGGACCTCCGGTATCGTTCGCTCGTAATCATTTGCCCTGACCAATCGGTTTCGTCTAATTATCGCTTTTATAATTCGTATGCGAATGTTCTTTTTCGTTACGGTTCAGATAGATCATCGTGCACCGATGCAAAGTTCAAAATGTAAATTTGTCGAGATAGCAAAAAACATGCAGAAAATTTGGAATATTATTTGATTGTATATCGAGTTAAACGTTTTACCACCAATAAGCCCCTACATCTATTCGAGTGTTCTTCCAATTGGTCGACTATTGTTTAGGTTTCTGACACCGGCAGCTGGTACTGAGGAACCTTTTCCTACCATAATCTATACCTCGATACGATTCTTTTGTCAGAAAAGAAATAAACTAAAACGAATACCTACTATCTCTCTGGCGTGATTCGATAAAAGCATCGAAATCTAATCGAAGATTAGACACCCTAGGCGACAGCTCGAACAATTAGGGCCATCCTATCGCGATCCGTGACGAAAGTCAAGGGACTACTCTGGGTTCCCCGCGACCTCCCTTAATCTTCTTCCTTTTGCTCTATCCATCTCTCGCGTCTAGGGCATCGAACACGATGGTTTAGTTACGATTGGGTCGTTCGTTTTGTCCTCGTGCCACGACCCGACGCGTGCCGCCGTAACGCATCCCTTAATAATATTAAAACCCTTAACGCGCTACTAGTTGTAGTATCCCTTTTTCAAGACGCGAATTAAATAACTAATTCTTGATATACCTAATGGTAAACGCGAATAACGAATAAGTAATTTTATTAACACGAAGGAGAATGTACACGTTTATAGAATGGAACGCATTCCAATTATTGGATTAAAAAAATGTTCAAGTTCTCTCTTATTCAAAACTTATCTAACATTTGTTTCCTAAAATTTCTATGCAAGATATAAAATAAGCAAGAAAACAAAGCCTCTTAATCTTCGTTTATCTTAAAACTTTGACTGTCACGTTGGCCAATATATCTCCGTTATGGTGGTCATAGGTGACGGAAGCGTTTCAACTACTTAAATTGTAAAAATTGAATGAAAATTTACAGTTGACACATTTAAAACATTATCGCTAATTAGAATATATAATACTTTGAACATAGAAAATCAAAGATTAGTTTCTATGAAATCTTGACTGAATATATAATAAAGGCATGTTTTATTTATGTATTAGTTGACTATAATTCCAATATCCCAATACTAATCTAAAGAGAGAGATTCCTTTTACGAGCTAGAATTTTCTCACATTTCTACCCTTGAAATAAACTTCTATTTTGAAGTAATCCTAAGTCGTTGGTAAGATCGGTGCATCCCTCACGGTAGTATTCGTTACATCCATAGATCGAAATTACACTCTTTCACGGTCGTTGCATCCTGAAACTACGAATCTTCCTTCCCCTTGGAGAATTTTTGAGGGTCAGATCGACTGAAGGAGGAATATATAGAGATAGATAAATAAGAGAGAGAAAGAGAAAAAGAGAGAGAGAGAGAGAGAGTGGGGACGCGTGTCTCGCTCGCGGGACAAATTGTTTGGGCCGAGTCAGTTAGTCGTGCCACAATGGAGTGGCACTTGGCACAAGGAGAGAGCTCACCGAGTCTGCCACCGCCTCCCTCGTTACATTACATTACATTTATCTCTCATCCGAAAGCTTTTATCCCTCCGTTCTCCGTCCTCGTCCCGTCCTCGTCCCGTCCTCGTTTTCGCTGGTAGCCATGGAAACTCCGCTTGGTTCGCCACGTGGCTCGGGTGCCGACGCGCCACCCCCTTCTCTTCTCGCCGAGAAGATTCGTGTTTCCCGTGGGGGCGGAGGGTTACGCTCTCTCCGGTGTGCTTTCATTCTGGAAGCCACGCGACAACAAATTCGCAACACCGACGATAGGGAGCTGCTGCTTTTACTACCGCTACATCTCCTTCCACTTCGCTTACCAATTATAAGATTCTAATCGAAAGATCATATCGTTTATTCTTTTCCTAATATTATTAATGTCATCCCGATAAGAATCCTAATGATAAAGGTGAAAGGATAAGAAACAAATTCTAATTAGTCTCGTCGATTTTTGTCGAGTCGAAAACGAGCTCGAGTCGTTGCTCGTTTTATAGATAGACACGTCAAGCGAAAAGCAGGTGCAACTCGGCAAGGTTTTCGGTATTTCGCTGGCACCCGCCTTTAATGACCGCAATTATAGTTCACTTAGGGGTGATCTTCGAGTCGATGATCGTCAGGGACGAGTACGAATTAGGCGCTCCAGTCTAAAGGACACACTGAACGATCTTCGTCGTTAGCATGTTTCCTGGGCGCAATTTGACGATCATTTTCACATTGCCATTTGGTGTACCTTTTTCTCTCTCTCTATATCTCTCTTAATGTCTTCATAAAGCCCACACGATTTCAAACTCCTTCTTGCCCCGTCGTCTTTCCTTTTTTGTTCCTTGAAACGCGTGGACCATGATACATTAAAAGGAGATCGTTAAACATATCACGATATTATTAAGCTCCAGTCTCTCGGCTCTTCAGATGTTGGAAAGCCTCGTCGTTACTCTCCTAGCAAGAACACCGTTCTGGAAACATTAATTCCTTACCTCTGTTGCGGGTAGTATAGCTGACACGCCACGAAACCAGTCGTTGTTTCGCAACCTCCCTTTATCCGTTTTGGTTGGCAACTCCTCCTCTCTCCAGTGCCTAAACTCGACCACGAACATTTCCGTGAAAGATTTTGTTCGGGATATCGGGAGATTCACAAGTATAGACACGTTCCGCGGTTTTACAGCTTGGTTGGTTCATTTACAAAGTACCTTTCAGATTCTTATCCGAGAAACGATAAAAGCTCGAGTATCATTAGTCAGAAAGGGCCAAGTTTATTGGCCCGTACAGGTAAGGACCATTTGGATTCCAAACACTTGTAGATGTGGTAAGCGATTGTGTCAGGTAGGCCGATAAGTCGACTAATTATCGGGACGTCCGTGCTTCCTCGAGCTGGAGCAACGGCGGCAGCAACCACTTTGGAATTTCACCGGATACGATCAACCGGTATTCTCGATTTATTAGCTGCTAGAGAGAATCCTTTTTTCTTTTTCTCCTCTTTTTTTTTTCTCCCTCTCTCTCTTTTTCTCTCTTTCTCTTTCTCTGCCTTTCCGAAGGATTAACCAGCAACATCTTGGAACCAGTTGTTAGATCCACGAACGATAAGAATCGATCCGTCCTGATCCGACAAACTTGTCGCAATCCTCGCCTTTCAACGCCTTTTTCAATCCGACCTAATTTTCCGATCGAATTTCAAAAACAAGGCGATTGCCACGCAACCAGATATCTATCTTCTAAACGTTTAACTTTCCCGTCCTAATCTGAAGAAGAAGAAGAAAGAGAAGAAGAAGCGTTTTTGCACCTGTCACTGAAATAAAAAATCTCATCTGCAGTCTGTCTTTCTACTGAAGAAAAAGCCATTTCATGTGTATCGATGGAACATGAAATACGATTAATGCTCGTACTTGCACAGGATACGGATTGGATCGGTTTGCATCTATTTACATCGGTTCGTTGGGTGGACGTGGGGCTGTCGTGTTCCACTATCGGCTAGAATCAACGCGCATCACGCAACGCTAATTTGTCTTCGATTGGCCGGCTCGTTGTTCTGGGGCCGTTTCTGGCGTGGGAGATTCCTCGTCGTCCTCTGTTTCTTCTTCGTCGAGGTATCTCTTTCTTCCGTTGGCATGTATCTTGTCATCCCTCTCCACTCTCTCCAATCGTATTTTTTTTTAAGCAGAGTCTTAAACTTTCTACGGGTTTTGCTCGTCGACCTTCGTCCTTTTTCATCTTCCTATCCTCTTTCTTTTCTTGCTCATCTTCATTCTCTCGTACACGGACGAGAGATTGCAAACGGCCGGGCAAACGAATATCGCGGGTCATCACCAAGTTCGCGTTTCGTAATGACCGCGTCATAAATAACGTTTGTTTCAATGTTAATCTGCGGCTCGGATCAAATCTAATAAAAGTACAGAGGCGACGCGGAGCAATGCCAATGGCGATTGCCTCTTCTTCTCGTCTTCTCTCTCAGAAAGGAGAAGAAGCTTCTTCTCGGTGGAAGAAGAAGGAGAAAACCAGCCAGAGTCGAGATGAGCGAAAGAAAGACGAAGGAGAGAAGGGCTCCTCGGCATTGTTCGCGGCCGCTCGCTCGTGACTCGTGACTCTTGCGACCCGGATGACCCCTAGCCTCAATTACCTCAGACACATCCGTCCGCTCACCCCTTTCCTCTCTTTATCCTCCCCCTCTTTAGATCCCCACCATTTCTTTTCTCGTACCTTCACCGTCCATCCGTGTCTCGTCTTCCTCTCTTTCACGAACACATGCATCCTTTTTCAGCGGAGCCTTCTCTCCTCTCCTTCGATACTCCTTCGAGCGAGGCAAACCTTTCGAAGGGCCATCGTGATCACAACGATCGCCGCGATCCTAACATAAGTTAGCTTTAGCTTCCTCCGCTTTTATTCTCGAGAAAACTAGCCCTCGACTTTGATCGCATTTTTAATCCTTTCCTCCTTCGTTCCTCCGAGTGTTCCTCTAACTTACTTAGTTCGAGGGATCGAAATCTGAATGATTTTAGTCACCTGAAAATGGAATGCCGTGATCCAACTCGACTTCGTGGTAAGATCCACGAAGAACGAGTCGCACGATAGCGCACGACTCGAGAGTCTGATTTTTAAGCAACGTAGCCTCTTTCTACGTCCGTTCGATCGCGTGGATTGTGAATTATCGGGTTCCTGTTAGTTGCGTGCCGAGTCTTTACACACACCCTGCTCGAACGAGTCTTCTCTTCACGACAGGACAATTGGCTTCGTTTCCTGATATAGTTTGCGCCTTTCCAAGTGTAACGAACGAAAGAGTCCGTGTTCCGATCCGGTCTTCCGCGACAACTTTTTCCCTTACTAAATTTCATTGAAAACCGAAACGATTGCGCAAGTAAGCAACATTTTCCTTTGAATGCGATAGCAAAGTCACATAAAGCGATGACCTGGTAGAAGCAATTTGGCAATTTCCTTTCTACCAACGCCGATTGGCGTCGTCGATCGGTAAGCTTCCAGGCTCGATTTAAATCTTTCGAAAGATCTAGCGGTCAGTTGAATCGGTCACGCTTCTCGTTCGGTTCCCTTCCTCCCTCAGAGCAGCAAATACAGAGATAGAAGGCATACTCACAGTTTATCCCTCGTACTCGTTCCATCCACCCGCATACTCGAGTCTATCAGGAATACACGTAGCTACATACACGTATATCGCGGAAAGGAGATAGCCAGAAGCGGTACAAGAGAGAGAGAGAGAGAGAGAGAGAGAGAGAGAGAGAGGGAAGGAAGAGAAAGAGGAAGAGGGTGGGAAGTGGAGTTGCTCGCTTCATAGCCAGCACACAATGGGATCAATATCCCGCTGGGGGATAAACCCCATAATCCCCTGGCATTTGTAGGCCACCTGCAGTCGAGCGTTTCGTCACGGACTCGCCGCACGTTTTCCTCGGTGTCACCTAACCGTCCGGATCATTCCAAATATTTAGACAACGCGCTCGGTCCGCGACTTTCATTGTTCGCGAATCCTCGGAGATTCTCTACATTCAACGCCAATTCCCTAATCTTATTTCTTCTTCTTTTTTTTCCTTTCCTTTAAAAGGCTAAAACTACTTTTCCTTAGCTTAAAATCGATTATTCACTTTGTGTATCCTTATTGATTCATGTCATCCTGGCTCGATGTTGAGAGAAACGGGGTGGAGCTGTCTCTCTCGACTCGTTGTCGTCGTTTCAGAGTCAAGGTCGAACAGATTTGTGGTAAAGGAAGAACGACAGTTCCTCTTGTCAAGCTTTGATCGACGAGCCATTCTCTTCCGAGATTCTGGGGACAGGGCGTAGACGAGGAGAGACAAGGATCTCAATCGATCATGGGACCCGCTCGAAAGACGAGACAGCTTCTCGAACGTGGAGGGATTACGTGGAAAGTCAATGAGGGTCAATGAGGTCCGACTCTCTCTCTTGTATCCTCATAACGCGTCTCCGAGGTGTCACACCGTCCCGCGTAAACCATCATTGCTTGTAACCTCTTTCTAAATAGCGAAAAATTCCGATAGGGAGGGTTTCCTAGCATTTCCGCTAACAATACCAATCGTACGGTTCTTTTCAAAAAAGATACAAAGTATTTTTCTTTTCTTTTTCTTCATACTGCGTCACGTGAAAAGTTGCCACGTAACATTGAAAATTGAACGTATCGTTTCGAATTCATCTCGACAAAAAAATCTTCTCAACTTTACAATACTTTTCTTCTTTTTTGATTATTTTCATATTCACGTCATGGCTCGTTCGTTCTTCTGGAGAACGGTGTTCTTTGTACGGAGCCATCTAAAAAGCCATTGGGGAATATTTGGTCGGCGAAATGGTCACAAATCTTAAATGCGTCAAATACGCGTAAATCACGCGGTAACCGTACCCGTTAGTTCCATTGGTAGACGCAACCCTTACCTTTGTATGCCTCTCAAATTAATATGCAGTAAAGGTTTTCATTGGGAAAGCCCGATATCGCATAAGGATTAGATATAGAGATGTATAGAGTATTCTATTCGCGGTGGTGGTTCCCGGTAGCTTCGGAACAGCCGTTAGAGAGTGCGTTAGCAAATTAATTCAATCAATTAATAGATGCTTAAAATGGGTACGGAGGAGGGATCGGTGGCGGGGGATTGGGGCTGGTAGTGGCTGGGAGTATTGGCGAATAATTCGATGCATCCGCACGGGTGCCATAGTTCGAAGCCACGGAAAACGTCGCCTGCGGTTCGGCGCCCTCCTGCTATACATACCTATATATTTATGTACCTAGGTAACAGCTACACACATGCGTATACGTAGAAATTCTGGTGCCTGCTGTCTACTGCCTGCTGCCGGCGCGTTTCGAGACTCAATCGATACCGGTGCCATTGCCGGACCGCCATTTTATTTCACGACCAGAACTCCCCCTTTATCGTTCCATCCCTCTTTCTCCCTTTTTTTCCTCGGAGGACGAGGATACCAGAGCGCTCGAGTAATCTCTCTGATGATTCGCCAAATATCGATTAAATGGATCCGAAAACCAAACGAAATTCTTTTTGGTATATCGCTCTCTCTCTCTCTCTCTTGATTTTTTCTCCCATAAGGATGACCAACCGTACGTTGATCGAGTCATTATTAGAGCCTGCGGCTGTGTATCATGGACTAGAAGAAAAAGTGGTGAAAAGAAAAAAGCCAGAGAAATGGGGAGGGTAGTTGGAGGAACGGGGGAAAAAAGGGGCTCGGAAGAAAAAGGTGCCGGTCTGGACTGATTGTCAGAAGAGAGCGAGGAAAAGGGAAATAAAGGAGCGAAGCCGTTAATGTTTTGTGTATTCGAATAAAGAGGCCTCGCGATGGTTGCGTTCGCACGCAAGCAAACAAGCAAGCAGCCGTACGACTCGGCCGACTAATGGCTTTATAATGCCTTCATTTCGTATTAAAAGGCTCGAGCTTCCAACTCTCGCGCCTCCGAGTCAAAAAATCCTATCGCCGAGAAGAAGGAGAGAAAAATGCCTTTACTCGAGCAACAACGATTCCGCGGAACTCTGCAAGGGAATAAGATTATTCGCGCGTTTCTCTCTCTCGGTCGTTCATTTTTTTTCTAATTTTTTTTCAAGAGGCGTAAAAATAACCATGCGCGGGAGCACTCAACGTAAAGTTTACAACGATTGTCTGAAGAGTTCTTTGCGCTCTTACTCTCACCGCCCCTCGCTTCGATATTTATGCCGACTTTTATGTTAATTCTTTTCATTGTAATGCCCTCCCAAAGCCGAATGAATGCCATTGGTCTTTCGCGTCAAACGCGAGTAATTTACGGCAATAGGATCGACTGCTACCACCAGTCTGAAGAAACAGCCGTTCGTTCCTCCTTCCACACGTTCTCTCCTATGCCTTTCGGATCCCAACCAAAGAGAAAACATTTTTTCTTCCCGTTCTTACTCGCATAGGAAAAATATTGATTTACGATTAACTTTTCCGAAAGCCGACCTTATTATTCGATATAATTAGATTGAAGTGTACCAGAGTAGAGTACTTTCCCCCTCCTCCTTTGCCCTCCTCTTTTTACCTACCAATTATGTGGTCGATTCGAGGATCGCGTGATGATTCCGTTAAACGCGCGCTATCTCTGCACCTTGGGTTAACCAAACCGATCCGGCAACATTTGCTTAAATGCACTCATGCCAGAGTAAGGCAAATCACTGTGTACGCAAGATAATGGCTTCTTACCCGAAAGGTTTACCAACGGACATTGGCCTAAGTTCCAGCTTACCGTCAAATTGCTCCAATATCTAACCAAGAAATATTGCTCGAAATAATAAATACCAATTCTCTTTAGATTAGCATTCAATTTAGTTTGTAAGTGCTAATCAATTGCCACTTGCGCCCGGTACAAGAATTTATTGGAATTTATTTACAAGGAGATGCAGCTTGCACAGCAATGGATATGCATTTTTTTCACAACACAAGCATTAACGATATCAACACTCTACGCTAGTAATAATCGTCAAAGGCGATAATAATCATCTGAACGACGTTGGAAAATTCTCAAAACGTCGTTCTTGCATACGTTTCTCTCTCTCTCTCTCTCTCTCTTTCTCTCTCTCTCTCTCTCTCTCTCTCTTTCTCTCTTTCTCTTACGACTTATCGTTAATAGTACACGAATCACCAATCGTCTTCGAATGAACGACAATCTTTTGTACTCTTAAATAGAAGCGCTTTTCTTTATTTTCTTCATCTTTTTTTCTGTAACCAATTATAAGCGTATCACGAGATTCGAAATATTTCAAATTTATTTTTCCACGCGCAAGTATACGAAACCGAAACATAAATAACAATAACGATAAATTGTGAAGATGAAATATACAGCTTATTTTACAGGAATGGAGAGCAATAATACCGACAGGTCGCAAATAATCGTACCTAGGTTACGCGATAATAGCGATGTAGATCATAACACAGGTTGCTAGTAAGTGTATAATTTTCTACACACGTACAATTTGCGACCTAAGAGTATTATAACATACCTATGATACAGCTATACTCTTTCATAGCTATTCATATGTACATTTTTATATATTTATATATATATATATAAGTATACGTGTGTGTGTATGTGTGTTTGACGTTGTATATACATGTGTTTCGCATATATGCGGATGCCGTCGTACGACGCATCCTTTGTGAATATACCTACGCATTATTTTGGCTTATATCGTTATTTTTAAATTATAAGGAATACATATTTACAACATAATCAATTTTTCCGGTTCGAGATTAATACGATAAAGTCGTTTTCCTGTCCTCCCTCAACCCCCATCCTCCTCCTTCTCCTCCTCCTTCTTGTGCCTTTTTTTTCTCACTTACAAATCAGTTTTTTTACATCGTGTCGCGAAGAAAGATCAAATTATGAATAATAAAATTCATCGATGGACGTAGACATTCCTGTGTCGAGTGCGTTTCAAACAACTTGCTATTTATATCCGTCAAACGAAACGATAAAGATAGTAAGGTTCTTTCAAAAGAGAATACCACGTTTCCTTTCAGCGTGTTTCGTCGTTAGAAAAGATAAAGGCGTTTCAGCGGTGACCGAGGAGATCGATGATATGAAAAAGGTTGATACGTAGACAGAAACGTATAGTAAAAAGTCTATGCGTGAGAGAAACAGAAAACGACTAGTCATTCGACGAGAATCAAGAAAGAAATCCTCCACGGTTGCCAGCATTCTTAGAATAGGTCATGGGTCGCGCAAGAAGACTTCATTCTCTCTTTCTCTCTCTCTCTCTTTCTCTCTTCCTGTTCTTACATTCAACAAGCTCAGAGTCAATGAGACCTTTGCCACCACGATTACCATTCGCCGTTCGTTGTTACCTCGAATCGGACATTCATCGTCTTCCAAATTTGACGAGCTTTCACGGCACACGAGAGATCTTTCGTCCAACAATGTTAACACGCACTTTTAAACTTTCTTCCTCGAAAACGGACGAGGAGGAGTAAAGAAAAAAGTCGCGCACCGGCAAAACCCACAACGCATGGATAAACATTTGGACGCACATAAAGAAAAGTTCGATGCAACTTGTAAGAAAGTCTTCCGTATTTCGGAGGAGGTTCCGACTACGAGGGAGAAAGATCCTGGGCTTCTCTGCTCAGACTGTCCGTTGGCGAGGGTGTGGCTCGTCGAGAGGGCGAAGGGGAGGGCGAGGGCGCTGCCGACGTCGCCGATTTCGGTGTACTTGTCGTGTGATAAGGCGAGAATCGATGATGCGCCAGCGCCAAGGCCGACGGATAAAGAGGTCTAGGTGCAGCTGGACCACCAACCACCGAACCCTGCTGAGAACTCGAAGCTGCCAGTTGCTGTTGTTGATGGTGATGAGCGGCCGCGAACAGCGTCGGGCCTATCGAAGACGCCCACCACAGGTGCCCGAGCTGTTGTTGCTGTTGTTGCTGCTGTTGCTGTTGGTGATGCTGCTGTTGTTGCTGTTGCTGTTGCTGTTGCTGCTGTTGTTGATGGTGGTGACTCGTTCCAGCGGTTGTAGCAGCCGAAGTAGCAGTCGTACCGGGATAGACAAGAGACGGACTCACCAGTTGAGCGTAAGGACTGACCGCCACTGCCGCAGCAGCTCTGAGTAACATTTGCGAACGAGCGGCCCACAAGGCTTTTTCCTCCAAACTAAGATTGCTAACAACCCCGGCCTGCAGTTGTTCCATCTCGAATGGCAATCGATGGGGAAACCTCAAGGATTGCTGTTCCGCCAACATCGACTCCATCGTTTCCCTGAAAGGGAAACTGCTCGATTATGCATATCATCTCCTAACGTGATTTACATATTTCTTAATAAAGAAAAAATAAGGAGGGATTTGCAAGCTCACCTCTCAAAGTCGGTCAAACGCGAAGAGTCCCGAAAACCTTTGGCGAAGGGATTGCTGTCGATCTTCAATTTGGTAATCTGAAAAAAGAAGAGGATAGGAGAAGAAGTCGCGATTTTTCCATCAAAGTTGAAGTTTGCTTTGGCAGATGGCAACGACGCGTGGAAGAAAACGGCCGGTTGTTTCGTAACGCTTCGTTTCGCCGATCGAGAGTCAACGGTTCGTAAAATTAGAAGAAGGCGGCAAAACGATGTCCTCGGTATAGCGGAAAAGGGAGAATAGCGGGATCGTTCGCGATTCCAACCTTAAAGTATTTCCTTCTCCTTCGCGTCAAATGGATTCGATCGTTTGCTCGGCGTAACGCAACGTAATGACCTAGGGAAGCACGCTTTCCGCTCAGAGAACAGTCTTTTTCAAATCCGAGATTATAAATCATGAGAACGAACGAGCGCAGAGGAGGAATGGGGAAAGAAGCATTTGGGTCATACGATCAAATAACGCCTTCTTCGATTCGTACGAGTTCACATAAATGAACTCTTTATGCCGGAGTCGAGTATAGCTCTCGAGACTACAGAGAGCAAATCAAAAATTAGAAAAATGACCGCTCTCGAATTGTGGTAGAAATGGGTTGCTCTATTCGATTCGTGGTTGAATGTTCGTCGAAGTCTCGACTTCTCGACTAGTTTAGAACAAAGAGCTCCTCTATCTGCAGGAACAGCACTCCAATTTGGATACTCGTCATTGTAATATGAGAAAGTTTTTTTCTAGGTGTTGGAACACAGATTGTCACGTTTGTAAAAGCCACTTTGGAGTCGAGCCGGAATTGGATGAAAAGAGACGAACACCCCCGTCTAACGGAAATTCATCCTAAGTCGTCTCGCCCTAGCAAGTTAGGAGTTTCGCGTTACCCAAAGGGCCACCCACGTAGGGGGCTAGAATGCTATGACGTTCGTACGACCATGGCATAGATACACAGGTGGCCCCGGTCACTCAGTTTCTTTTCTATAACCGGAACTTTTCATTCTCCTTTTTTCTTTTCTGTTAGCATTTCTAAAAGATCTATCTTTCTTTAAAATCTATTCTCCTGGGGAAAACGAAATCGGCTATACATTTTCTGTATATTTAAGTAAGAATGAAAGATGTCATTTTCTTGATTATCTCAAGGTGTCAACAATCTTTTCAAAGTGATTTTTATTTAGAAGAAGAAACGTTTTACCTTCTTTTAACGTTAACATTTTTCCATAGTGACCTACTTTCGATGAATGATAGAATGAATGATCGTTGCAAGGGAAATAGTATTAAATAGATATCGAACAATGTAGAAAAAAAAGAAAAAAAGAAATAATTCAAGGATCCATTTGACTTTTGTCAAGGCGTCGAAACACGAGACAGCTTGTTCTTCCGGCGTTGCGTCTACGACTACACGATCGTCCCCTTTTATGTTCTCTTCTTATCCGACACGTTCCTTCTGTCCTCCGTCGACCTTCCGACAGAAAGCGAGTGCAAGAGAAAGAGAGAAAGAGAGAGAGAGAGAGAGCTCTTGTTTCCGAAGGTCGCGGACGAACGAGTTTATTTGTTTGGTAAAAAGAGACTGACGGCTGCTCGAATCGGCAAAAGATAGAAAAAGAAAGAAAGAGAGAGAAAGAGAGAGAGAGAGAGAGAGAGAGAGAGAGAAAGAGAGATACTCTCTCGTGGCAGCTCTTGCAAAGTAGGAGAAAAGGAAGAAGAAAGAGACAAGGAGAGTGAAGTGGGTGGTCCAATTACCCTACGGTTTCGCGCTCACGAGGAGCACGTGCAACCGGTAATAAGACTCTTTCCTTCAAAGCTAAGACTAAGCCGAACTAAGCTCGAAGTGGCTCGGTTTTAGTTACGATCCCGCTGACATCATTAGCCAAACATCTGGCTCGGCACCACCGTCGACGTCGTCGCTTCCACCTCCATCTAGTATTATACCATGTCTCCTCTACTTTTATTTCTTTTCTCCTCTCATATGCTTCTTCGCGCTCATTCATTTCTTCCAACCCTACCCCCGGTCCCACCACTCTCACTCTCTATCTATGCATTTCCTTCTCTCGTCGATTCTTCAACTTCCTCTACGCTTTACGATCTGAAAAGAAACGATTTTCGAGAAGATCGCGGCTTTGATATTTTCTTCTCTCGTCGTTCCGTCAGAAGAGAGTTCCTTGATCTCTTTCCTATTTTGCTCAACATAAAAATTAAACTTGGATCTTAGCAATCATCAGCTTGATCATCGAAACATCTTCGAATCCGTGCAACTGCAGGAACGTATTTTACGTAACGTGTAATCCCAATGGCAAGGACTCTGTGCTTGAAAATGGACAGGTAGCCAATTAAGGTCCAGCTGCAGAGCGTCGATGAAAATTGAGAGAGAATTTGCGAACACGATGGGCGTTGCTACTCTTCGAATTTGCTCTCGGCGACGACGAGGACGTCGAGAAAAAAGAAAAAGAGAAAAGGACGGTAAAGAAAAGTTCGCGATCGTGAAGCACAGTTTGCGTGCAAGAAACGAAACAACAACCAGGAAGTATACCACCAAACTACCACTCGTGTTCTTCCTTTCTGTCCGAAAGGGAAAGAGGAGGAGGAGGAGGAGGAAGAGAAGGAGGATCGTTTATCGATCAGGGAAGAGCACGTCTCACGCGAAGATCGAAAGTACACGACCTTTGTTCTTTACGTTTATCTATCTAAACCTTCCTTTTCTCGATTTATCTCTCGTGTCGTTGGTCCGACGAAACATCCAGGAAAATTCTAATTTGCCGCATCGAGGTACTTGCCGGATTCGCAAAATGAACCCCGTAGGTAATTGACAGAGACGCTTTCACACCCGGGCCTGCCTCTAATAATAGATTTAATAGAGACACGCTCATTGAGGAAAGGGGTCGCGCTTCGCTTGCGAGTACCTCCACACTGTTTAGTGCCGCTTATGCGCCGCTCCGCCACGCTCTCTATCTTTGACTAAATCACTTTTTCTTTATTTGTTAGCCAACAACCCTTGCTACCCGACTAATTTAAATTTCGCGCCCGTTTTCACTCGATCAAAGCACATCAATCCATCGTCGTTTGCTCTTCAAAGATAAACACCAACGGATGCAAAGATTTTTTTCAAGAAAATGCTCAAGGTAGTCGCTGACGAGTTCATTCTTGTCTCTCGTTATTCTTCTTCCAAAGTATCGTCCTCTGGAACGGGGAGATGGAAAGGAGATAGAAGGAGAGTGTGAGAGAAAGAGAGAGAGAGAGAGAAAGAGAGAAAGTGGGGAGAGAAAAGAGCATTGGAAGAATGGCCGTCGGCTCGCGCGAACACCGTGTGTGGCTTCGAGAGAGCTACCTCCTCCTCCTCCTCTTCCTCCTCCTCCTCCTCCTCCTCTTCCTCCTCCTCCTCCTCCTCCTTCTTCATACTCATCTTCTTCTTCATCTTCCTCTTCTTCCTCGTCTTCCGTCCTTTCTCCCATTTGAACGCGATTATTTATGTTTTCTTTCGTTCCTCTCTCGCGAAAGCCGACGCCCGCAGCCACTAAAATCACCATCGACTCCTCCTTCAATTCCGATCGCTTCTTCTTCTCTAGATCCTTTTAACTCTTTCTCCCTCTCCCCTCTTTACCCCTCTTCTCTTTGCAAATTCGATGCGCTAACCGCCCTATGATCTTTTTCTCTCCTCTCTTATTCCCTCTTTCTTTTCTCGGTGGCAAGTGTCTAAATTACTGTCCAACGCGTATGGCGATTGGTTTCGAATTTAGAAGGGACATTAGGGTTCTTGAACCGTCAAGGAAATGAATTCTTTCGCACCCATTTGCATTCCTCTTTCTTCGGATTTTGTTTGATACAGGTTCCCCTTCGATCGTTTCTTCCATCGAACGATTAATCGAAACCGATCTTTCTTCGAGAAGGGTCAAGACGCACGAACGTAAGGTACCTGCATACTAATTACACGTTCGCTTTTCCACTCTTCTCAAACCCTGACGCAACGCTCTCGAACAGCGATTCGATGATAGAACGATTACGATAGGTACCTCTTTGCTTCGAGCGAATATATCCCGCATTTCGAGAGAAAAGTATCTAGCAATGATGTTTTTTCCTTTTTCTTTTCATTTTTCAACTTTGAACGCGTGCCATCGAACACGTCAGATCTTTTGGAGGATCTTCCGGGTTGAGATGTTCGTAGGATAGCAAGGCTCACTTGTATGTGCCAAAGAAAAAGAGAAGCTATCTCTCACGCGAAGAAGACGGCCGAAACGATTAGGCGAAAGTTACGGAGCCCGTTCTTCTTTGAAGTTCCAAGTGGTCTCGAAAAAAGGCGTGCCTTCGGCGTTTATCGACTGTCGTCCCGCCGTCTCCTCGCTTTCTGGCTCGCACCGTAGGAATCATCAGCTCGAATTTACGCATCCCTCTGCTCTCTCTCTCTCTCTCTCTTTAGTTATCTATCCTTTTCTCTTTGGCATTCTTCCAAAGTTTCCACTTGGTCGAACGCAAACGTAAATATCAAACAGTAACAATGTTTTCGCCAACTAATGCTCTTGAAAGAAATTCTACAAACAAGATAGCATATGTATGAAAAACATGCATTCTATAGAATCCCTAGGAAATGAGTGAAATGTGAATCGTTTCATACATTGCCGGTTAGTTTTAGGCATTTCATAGGATACCAGGTTTGAAACTTTGCCGGTAAGATGTATAATCACGATCATTGAAGAAAGAAGTGAGTCGACATCGCAACGACAGGGGGAAGGACGATAAGAAGGTGGAAGAAAGCTTGGAGAAGATCAGAAGCGTGAAGGAGACGGTGGATAAAGAGAGAAGCAAAGCAGTTAGCTTATGAATTATGACGTGGTGCGAGCGAGAAAGACGGATCGGCACGGTCGCTGAGGTCGTTATGCGACTGAAAGGGAGAAAGAGAGAGAGAGAAAGAGAGAGAAAGAGAGAAAAGTAGCCTATAAGAGGAGGGAAAGAAAATGTAAAAAACGTGCATGCGACGATGTGTGACTCGCACGACGAGATGAGAGACGGAAAGAGGAAAAAAGAGTAGCTGTTGCGACTAAACGAGCTTACGAACCCACGAAGAAGAAGAAGAAGAAGACGACGACGACGACGACTAGGAAAAAGAGCCCTCGATGAGGAGGAAGGACGGCAGAACGTTGGGGACCGACGAGGATACGAACCGCGACGAATGGATTTTTCGACAACCTTCCAGAAGCGGATGGAAAGACGGAGACCTAATCGCTATGCTTAAATCCTCTCAACTTTACTCTTTATGAAGATGAAATCAGTCGTAAGTTGCATGATCGTTGTGTCTTCGATCCTGACAAATTTCAAAGAATTCACCGAACAAAGCGACTTTTCTATCATCTTTTAAAGAGACTTGTTTGAGTTGAACAAAAACTAATGAAACCAGTCAAACACCGTCAAATTATCTTTTGGAAAAGTTTCTATCTCGAGTTAAACGAACAGGAAAGAAATTTCAACGCTTCCAAAACACATTCCATCTCTCCTCTCACTTTTCTTTTTCTTTTTTTATTTTCTTTTTGCGACCACCACCGTTGCTCTCGTCTCGTTCTTCTTCGCGTTTCACCTTCGCCCTTAACCTTTCTATTTTCATGCGAGCTCGCGCGTTCGTTGAAAAGTCTGGACAACGGCGAGCCTCGATCGATGTTAAAAGAAAGGAAGAAGAAGAAGAAGAAACGGAGAAGGGAAGCCACAAGAACGATAATGACGAGAGAACGCAGAAAGTGGAAGGCTTACAAAGAAGGAAAGAGGATGAATGGTCGAGAGGAAGAGAGAAGTCGGCCTGAGGTAATTGCCAAGGCATCTCTTCGCACCTCATCATCATCATCAACAACCACGTCGTCGTCGTCTTCGTCGCCGTCGTCGTCGACGTCGTAGTCGTCGTAGTCGTCGTAGTGGTCGTCGTAGTCGAGCAACTGAGAGATGTTTTGGACCACCCGTTAGTTTTCATCCTACCATGATCGCCAAATACGAGACGGGTCTAACCGAATTCAGATTCTCTCTCTCTCTCTTTCTCTCTCTCTCTCGTGGTGCAAGGGGAAAGGAAAGGATAAAAAGCAGAAGCTAACGACGCACGCTCGACTGTCCGTTGAGAAGATCCTTATATATGTGCGATAAGTAGGGAGGGAACGCGTTAATTTCTCTTACATTAAAGCAAAGGATGGATCTATCTATCATCGAACTCGCGCGTTTAGATTATTACACATGACCCAGACGATTTTCAGTCCTCTTTAATGGACTTTTAAATCGTCAAGCTATTAAACTGTCTTTAAAAGTACATAAACGCGTGCTGCCATCCTTCCTTCCTTCCTTCCTTCCTTCTCGAAATTTGATTCTTACTTTTCATGCACGCACACCTTATTCCTATTAATCACGATCTCTTGTATATCTAAATATATTCTCAGGCATATACGTCAAAGCAAGCTTGTTCGAAGAATGAAAAAAGGAGAAATAGCGTACGTCTCTGAGAGGAATTGTTGCGATGATAGAAACACAGTCTCGAATCTTTGGAAAATTCGTTAAAAGAAACTAAAGGGGTTGCCTTTGGTTTTCCAGATGAGAAAGGAATAAGACGAATCGAATACCAAATTGGGCCTCACACGGAGTCAGCGCCGCGACGCTCGCGGAATGCGAACGTCTCCGAGTGCATGAACGAGAGAAGCATTTCGGACCACACACGTGACGCACGTCGGGTTCTAAACGACAATCGTGAAATACGATAACTGCTTGCCGCCGTATATACTTGCGCTCTCTGAATCCTGAATTGCTACGTACGTAACTCCGGGCACATAGGAACGTATACGAGGAGAGGAAGAGAGAGAAAGAGAGAGAGAGAGAGACGAAGAAAGATCGTTACTGGCTCGCCTACGGAACCGATTCTTGCCTCGGTCTTTCGCCGATTTGCCGACGTTAAATCCTTGCAAATCTATTTTCATTCTCCTCGCTCTCCAACTTTATTTATCGTTCATTCCCTACGCCCGCCTAGAGAAAATAATATAGAAAGAGATAAAAGCGATTCGCAAACCGACGAAAGGAGGTCAAGTTTATCGGAGTCTTTTAATTTCTCTCTGATAATAAGAATTAAATAATTGAGAGAAAGAGAGAAAGAGATAGAAAGAGAGACATATACGAGAAACATAATCGTTGTCTAAATGAATAGGACTGAGTCAGTCCCAATGGAGAAGGAAAAAGAGCAACGGGTCCGTTTAGAGGAAGAAAAAAAAAGAAGATGAAGCAGAGAGCGAGTAGCAAGAAACAAAGGAAAACTTACGAGCTGATTCTGATAGGCGGTGACAGCAGTGAATATGGCCTCCGGGAATATGAAGGTCTTGTACGACTCCTTCTCGAGATCAACGATGGATTTGGCCGTGCCCGAATCCGGCCTCTTCACCAGGTGGATCCTTGGCTGGTACTTGTGCATCGAGTTCAGCACCAGCTGCAAATCGTCGGCAATTTAAATCAAGATTTACGTCTATGCGCGCGCGACGTTTCGCAAATAAGCAAGAAGTTGCTCTTAGAGGGGGTTGGCAGGGGGGTAGGGGGTAGGGGGCGGGGGAGGAAAGAGAGCCAGCAGCCGAGAGGTCGTTACACCTCTTTGCTCTCAAGATATATCCTATCGGCTGAATTAGCCTCTGTAAACGATATTTCGCGGAAACAAACGGCCCCCTACTCGTACTCTGCGTCTTTTCTCTTGCAAGAAAGAAATAAAGAAATAAAGAATCGTATTTTACCGACACCCGAGACGTTCTTTTGCCCTGTATATATATATTTATATATAAATAGATAGATAGTACTAGAAAACTTGGGTAAGTTTAAGCGCGAGTGTATCGAAAGGCGAATCGATCGGCCTAGCTTTATTTTTTCTCTCTCTCTTTGTCTTCTTGGAAATATGACAATTTGGATAGGATCGATAGGTTGTGACGCGTCTATTTCGAATCGTCCTCGAGGGCGACGGCAAAGTGATAGCGTTCATAATAAATGAGATTCTAGATGGAAGAAAAAGCGTATGAATTAGGAGCACTTCGCTTAGGCATTCTTGTACCATTCAAAAGAATCACTTTGCCCTCGTCCGTCGACGTGTAACACCCTGAATACAAAATGAGAGAACCGTGAAGAAACGCTCGGCCCGATCGGAGTTCCTATTTACGTCAGTCATCCGATGAATTAAGGGACCCAGAAGGAGAAAGAGACAGAGACCAAGAAAGAAAGAAAGAAAGATAGAAAGAAGGAGAGAGAGAGAGAGAGAGAGAAAGAGAGAGATAGAGACAGACAGACGGTAAAAACCTGGCTGACAATGAGACGAGAAGAAAAAGAAAAGGAGACTCGATGGAGAAGAGAGGAAGGGCGACGAGGGTGCTCGAAAAAGGAGATTCTTGCGAATCATGACAAACGAGACAACGGATTGTCAAATTATCCTTCAAATTTTCCCGAGATCTGATCGTTTAGTCGGTAGATTCCAAATTATCCGAGAAAAAGGATTAGGTCCTTATAACTTTGGCGAGGAAAGAAAGTCACGTTAGAATAACTTAACGAAAGCGTGCGGTCCATAAAGTATGCAACAGGTAGGCAGATCCCGGAATATTCGAGTGGCATTTTAACTTCCGCGACAGAATACTCGGTGGCTTTTTCTTAACTCTTTCGGTCTCTGGTTAGCGATTAGAAAAAGACTTACGTGGCCTTGCCTGTCCATGTCGTTGTTCGTGAGCTTGACTTTCTCGAAAGAGACGACCTGCTTGCGAAGTTGTTCACCGGTAAACGGTGAATCTGGGTGGACGTAAAGCCTAGCAGGCGCCGGTGGATCGGCCTTCCCTGCTACCAACCATGAGCTTCTGTGATAAGCGTACCGGTACCTCTTGTTATCCACCGGCACGATATCCATTAGCACCGCGTACCGGCTGTCCGCCTTTAGCCCATTGAAGGAGACCCGGCAGGTCGGGAACATCCGCCTACGATTTTATTAACAATACCTTATACAACTGTTTAAATCAATTGAAGTACACAAGAAAATAAGGGGCCAAGAAGCAAAAGAAGGAAATAGCATTTTGATAGTAGTATTTTCGCTTGCTACCGGTCTCTTTGTTTTTTCTAGCCCCTCCCCATCCCGAGCTATCCCGCGGCGCTCGATCATTTATTCATAATCCACCTGATCGAGGTCAGCGTTGGAGCCAATTTTAAACCGCGATAAACATCCGCAAGATAACGTATACCTCCTACTCGTTCTTCGTTGAGAGTACAAAGAAAGAAAGGGAGCAAAAAGCAAGAGAGTGAGAGAGAGAGAGAGAGAGAGAGAGAGAGACCATTCAGAGATCCGAAAAATCTATCCTAGATAATCTCGTCACGAGTATAAGCGCGGCATTCGAGCGCGAAAGGGATCGCGATCCTTGAGAAGAGACAAAAGGGAAATAAAAAGAAATGCTAGGCAGAAGCAAAGTGAAATAAAATGGTTGAGACCGTAGCCACCGAGAAGGAACTCGTTCTGAAACGACGGATCGACGATGTAACGATCTATTTTTTGTGCTTTCTTAGCACGCTTTTTATTCGCTCTCTTTCTCTCTCTCTCTCTCTCTCTCTCTCTCTCTCTCTCTCTCTCAGTGTGCAGAGTATCCCACGTTCACACATGAAACACGCCCTTAACACTGCTCACGGTCACTCCCGTGGACCGGCGCGAGGGGTACCTCCTCGTTGGGCCTCATCGAGGCTACGGGTCCCATGGCGCGAATGTTTTGCCTCAGAGGGCAAACATTAATACCGTGTCGGGAACCCCGCTGGTTCGACCACTAAAACGCGGGGACACCCGCCGATCTTATCTACGTCCTCTCCTCGGTCCTTGTCGACTCGGGTATGCATTCATCCCGGTGCAGCGCCACGAGCGTGAGTAATGCTTTTATTTATCAAGCCGTCCTTTGTTAATGAATTGAACTTTGGACCACGAAGGTAGATGTTTTCTCTCTCTCGCCCCTTTCCTTCATCCTTTTTACCACTCTCGGCAATTTCTCTCGTGACCCAAAGGCGTATATGAGAGATGCTACGAGGATTATCCCTAGGAAGTCGATGATCCAAAGTGACAGACTAACGGGAGTCTATCGAGCTCTCGATCGAAAACTCACCCTCTTATTTAAAACGCAAAGTGTACGGCAGACCAGTTTCAATGGCTACTCTCTCTCTCTCTCTCTGAGAAGTCGCATCTCTAAAGTCAACTGGAAATGGATGATGGATGAAAGCGAGAATTCGACTAGCTATTTCTCTGCCGTCCTTTATCGACATCGATGAGTTCATAATACAAGAATCGTTTCACGACGTTTATTAAAAATGATTTTGTATTTTATCTAACTAAATTTCAAGGTCGATAAAAGACACGCGAACGTCGAGGGTTGCGACTTTATCAAACTCGCGGGGAGGGGGTGGTGGTAAAAAAGTCGAGACGGCGCAGACGCGTTCTTTGCCAAGGAGGGGTGGAGTATAAGAAGTAGTAAAGGGTGAGGAAACTCTGCCCTTAAAATATCGTCAAAGGCAAAGGGAGAAAGGAGAGGGACGAATGCCCGGAGGCGCTTTCGAGTAGCTGAAAAGGGGTGACCGTGCCGATGCTTCTGTTAGCAGCGATGGTGGTTGGTGGTAGTAGTTTGCCGGTAGTGGGGGTGTGGATGGTGTTGCTGCTGCCGTTCTTCCAGAGGAACGAGAATAAGGAGAAGTAAGTTGACGGTTGAAGGGAGCGACGACCAGCACCGCGACGCAGATCTAATTACTGACGCACGAGTAAGCGCGCAACCGGCTGGAGGAATCCCTTACAAAAGAAAAGAAGGGGCTGGGGAAGGAAGAAGCAGGAAGGGCTTTAGGGACCGTATTGCCATCGTGGCGGGCAATTAGGCGCGCGCCGATCCTCTACCTTCGTCCAACTTCCCCAGCTTTTCTTCTCCTCTCCTTTCCGTACATCCTTACGATGTTTGCATTTTACAAGATTCTCTTTCTCTCTCTTTTTCTTTTACGTCCTAACATAATGTTCGATAAGGATTCTCGGACAATCTCTGATATGCTCGAAATAGGTAAAGCTTTTCTCAGGGGTTGACTAAATATTTAGTTAGTAGCCAGATGGTTTCCGTTCGTTCACGTTCGTTCGTTCGTTCGTTCGTTCGTTCGTTCTCGTGGGTGTCGTATCGTGACCCATATTACATCCTGATTGAATTCGTTCGAAAGCATTCGAACAACCCTCTAACGTGTCCGAGACGATAGGAAAGAAGGGTCAGAAATTCGAAAGCCAAGAAGGGGACACGAGTAACGAGAAAGAGTTAATGGTGCGACATCATCATCGACAAATGGAAACGTTGATCCATTAGCAAAAGCTTCCTCCCTCGGGACAACGCGTCTCCTGGCTAGCCGTCGTGCGGCTTTGCTCCAACTGTTCCTGACCTGACTCGATATAAACGAACGACCGTACGAACAAGAAAGCCTTTAGCTAGAGTTAGATCGTAAAAGCATAAGCGGTTGCTTGACTCGTGACAAATAATTTACGATGATGTCTTGCCTTGCCAAGTGTCGTTCAGGCTTTCGTCGTTTCCAACGACGATCAAAATTGTTGGGGCAATGATGAAAAAAGTAACGATAAGCACCCGTACGCAACTCGATCTTCTTAGGAAATTAGCATTTAAGGTAAAGTGTACTTAATGTTAAACAAAATTCTCTTGCCTTCCAGTTTTGGTGATGATCATTTCGGTTCCTAGCTCGTTGAATTTATCCCAAAGATCTTTGGTTTCCAGATGACAAACAACGTGCTTCAATTCCTCGCAATTCCATCGTTCCTGAAGCAACGGATTAACAGGCGAGGATCCCTTGCCACTGGTACTTCCAGCGTCATCCGTTTCCGGCTCATCCTCGGCATTAATCGATTCCTGAACCGACGGTGGTCCACCACGGACAACACCAGATCCGCTTGGTTCTCTTTCTGCAATCAAAATTTGTCCTAGCTACAATTTCTTATATAATATTACATTAAATAAATCGATTAATCTTCTGTGCGATTCTATTCTTATAAGCTTTGTAAATAAATACCTATTTCGGATTGAAGAACGTCTGGACCTTTAAATAGTTTAGTCAAAAATACTTGAATTATCGGCAAAGAAAGATGATACGAGTTTCCGGCGCTAGTCGACGGTTAAAGATTGATCGAAAGCAGCAAGTGTCGTTTGGAAAGATATAGAAAGGATTTCCCTTTAGAGCAAGCATTTGTCACGGTGGCATCGTTCGCGCTCGTTTTTACCCCGTTCGTTGAGCGCCCTCAAGACGAAAGCCAAAAATAACGATCTTCTTCTTTAAAAGTCGAACGAGTGAATGAACTACTTTGCCTTTTCTCAATGAATATTTCAATCTCCGGTTACCGAGATAGAATATTTTTCCATCACAAATTTTCCTTTTATAACTAATTAATTATATAAGTATACTTAAGTCTCGTTTTCCAGATAACTCATTTATTCCTAATTCCATTTCGCGTTTATTCATCGTCTTTGCGGGACGATTCATTTACGTATCTACGTTCACCCTCTCTCTCTCTCTCTCTCTCTCTTTCTTTGTATATTTATACAAGTTATTGCGCGCCATTCTTCGACTAGACTCCGCCAACTATGGCGCTCGGTCTCGACTGACCCTGTAAAAAAAAATCAAAAGGAATATTGCGGTAAGGTTTGGTCACCGGGCACCGTGACACGTAATAAATCAAGTATCGCTTACACTGGCTTAGCGCTTGTTTCCAACGATCGCGATTAACTACCGAGTTTATCGTCTTTCGAGACGGCCGTCGCTCTCGATAGAGTCATTCGATATGAATTGCTATAGCTCTGGGCGACGTTTTCCTTCTCGACTTTGGCTCACTAGGAAAGAGAGAGAGAGAGAGACAGAGACAGAGAGATCTAACCGACCGATGTAGTTTCCTAATCGTCTATTTCTTCAACAAATTATCTAAAGGATAGATATTCATAGAGAATCTCTATCGTGTGCCACATTACGTCGACCGATCTATCGATCAGACCAATCGTTGCGAAAAGAGTTTAGCGAATTAATCGTTCGCCGATAAGCCTTCCCTTCACCACTCTCGAGCGATTAATTATTGAGAGTTACGTCCTCCTCCTTGAGAATGAACCATAGGGAAAAGAGAAGAAATCGCGTGCGGATAATCTCGCTAGTGCGTTACACCGAGAATCGCATTATCCAAGCGTGACTACGAAATACTTTTCTAGATTAAAAGGCAACCCAGCAATTGAAATCACTGTTATCGGCCCCTAAGCGGTAATTTGTACTTTAATTATTCGCCAGCAGGAATTCTTCTTGCGCAAACAACGCCCGGATCCTCTCTCTCTCTCTCTTTCTCTTTCTCTCTTCATCTGCTATCCGAGACATTTCGTCTACGAAACGCTAGACGCTTCACGCCTACAAACAGAAAACGTCTGAAAAAATTCGAATACTTTTGAATTACTAAAGATTGCTGGCCTTTTCGGCGAATTACACGTTCGAAAGGTTCACGATAAGTGAAGTGTAATTTTGCTGGTTCATAAAGAAAATAAAAAGGGTTGAAAATGTTCGTGCAGGAGAATCCTAAAATGAATTATGTAATCGTGCGAGTTTCCTGAGGATCACGGACTACATCTTTACTCGTGATTCCATCGTAGGTAGGAGACGCCATCTTGAACGATTCGCGGCCATTCCTAATCCAACGCGGAGGAATCTTCGGAGGATCTTCGACTTCCGAGGAAGAACGAACCTCCTTTCGGATTCCACTGGTCGGCCGCAACGGATGGCCAATTAATTTTCACGCGAGAGACATCAACGTGCGAAATTGATAGTCGGCACCTGACATGCCCGACAACTCGGGTACTACCTAACTGCCCGTTACAAACTTTACTATGCTTTTCTTCGACCAAAGGAGCAACGTTTAAACGACTATCAATTTCAACGTATCCATCCGTTCCCATTTAAGTAGAAACCTAAGGTAGACATCTAAGGTGCCTGTCTAAGCTACCCAACAATACCGCCTGCCCACCCAATTTTCGCTATTCAATGAGAACTAAATCATCAATAAACCCCAATTTATTGCTAACGATTTAGCGTCATCGTATTATTTTATTCCTTTCTCCCTTCTTCATCTAAGTTGGTCCTTCAATTTATCCCCGCGTATTTCACTCGAGTCACGCACCCGCTTTTTTCGACCTCGACGAAGATACGCGACGGAAATATCGCATTTTGATTATTTTACGAGAACGCATCAGCTTCGTTTTTCACGAATTACGCGCCATCGAATACGTTAGTTTGAAACATGTTTTTACATCAAATGTCTATATAGTTATTTAATAAATAATAGACATACGTACCTACTCGTATCTGCACCAACCCGATAATTAAATGATAAATATCAAGGAAGACTTAGATATATTTTATTAATGCCTCCTATCAATAGTTAGATTATTCTAGAAAATAACTTCTTGAGATACGTCGACGAGATTCAATCTTCTTATTTATTTTTTTCTTTTCTCGATGAATGAGGGCCGACGAGAGAGCGATGATGGTACGTCAGATAATAACTAGGTAACTATATCGTGATGCTGTCGGCCATCTTACCGTTACATAAAACAATTAAACAGGCTTTAGTTGAAGAAATTCCTTGATCCGAAGACGAAGGAAAAACTATAAAAAAGTTTAATAAAAAAAGATGTACTCGGACAGAGACGTCCTCCGATGATTGCCCGGTAGCAGACGAAACGCGTCGACTGAAAAACGATCACTAAAAATACTTGGTAACGTTACTGTTGGCATCGTTGAAGCGATAAAACGACCGTTTTCGTGGCAGAGGCGACGAAGACGACGACGACGACGAAGACGACGACGAAGATGACGACGACGACGAGATGATCGTGGCCACGTGAGGGAGGATAGCGAGAGAAACATAGGAGCGCAAAAACGCAACTAAATCACAAGCACGACCGCCACGATCCTCGACGTTCTAGAGCTATCCTAATTGGTACGTAAGGAAACTCACTGCGTGTGTGGTCCGTCAAGCGCGTATTTTTATTCGACACAGTCAACGGCAGTGTTAAACGACTGACGAAACGGATGACGAGCCCGTCTCTGGATCTCTCTGTTCACTCTCTCTTTCTCTCTTTGACTCGAAAGAGTTTACGAGCAACGCCAGAAGCATTTCGTTGCCCACTCTTTCTCTTTCTCCGGGTGAATTACGATCGCGACACTCCGAAGACGACGGATCAAAGAGTCTCCTTTTGAAAACAGAACCGAATCTGCGTACACAGAAGAAGAAAACCCCTTTTCAAATAATCGATCCATTTCTATTGTGTCGATCTATTATTTTATATGCTATAAACCTTTTGCAAAACTTGACTAGATTTTTCTTCTTTCTATTTATCCACCTACTTATCAACCTACCTACCTACCTACCTACCTACCTACATATCAGCTTACTTTTTGTTTTCTTAAACCAAGGAAATCCGCGATCAAATGAGACCGTAAAACCTTTTTTCAACGTGACCAAATTAAAGAGAATTATTAAAGGCTATTGAGATGAGAACGCCGACCACCTATCTTCTCTTTTATTTATTTTTTCTTCTCTTCCTTTATAATAGCGAACGACTTTCTTCCTGTACTGTCGATGACGAGCTGTTAACGATAACGAACAGCCTACGAACAACCTACGAGTTGCCTACGAGCTTCGCTAAAAGCTCCACTTCTATCATATCTAAATATCTATATCAAGTAATCAAGATTAATGATTTTGTCGACACGATATCAAGCGTGTTAAATAAATTTTACGCCGTGTTGCTCCAATGTTTGCACGCAGGTATGAGTTGCATTAAAAATATTCTAATCTTACGTTCCATTGATCGAACTTTCTCAAGGCACCTTTACTTTGGGCTTACAGTATTTATTTTAACTTCTTTTCGTACACGGAACTTACACTTTCTTTATCAGAGATTGATTAAACACCGAAGAGTAACGGGAAATGGAAACAAATAATTTAGGAACATTTGTAAACCTATTGGACTTCGGAATAAATACCGAACCAAAACCTTCTATTAAATCTAACGCGAAGTAACTTCTTTTTGAACTTCGTACGTATCTGCTTGTTAGAAAAAAAAAAGGCATTGAAGCGTCAGTAAAATCAATGCAAAAATTACGAAGTCGTTTATCGGTTAGGTGAAAAAAGCAAATAAAGTATTAAACATGTTAACAGATGTAGATAAAAAGACACGAGTCGATCTATCAATCTGTCGGCAGGTAATTAAAACGACCATCGCGTTCCTATACGAAACATAAATCGACGATTCCAAACTCTAGATCGGCATACCTTCTTTTTTTTTTCATTTCTATACCATAGATATATATTCTCCTTGGCATCTATTTTTCTTGAACCTCCTTTGACGGAGAAAAAAGAAATTAATCAGTCGATTATTCTCTCTTTAACGAATAAACAAACGATTTATATCCTCTATCATTAATCGGCACTTTGCTATGCATCGATAATCGATCTCAATCGATCTGGTCGGTCAGAACGGATGAAAAATAATCTAAACAAAGTAGAATCTTTAATGTAACGGATCGCATCCTTAGTTGGAAAATCGAAGATTCGCCTTTCCGTTTATAACCAGCTGCTAGGCTAGTTCGCGTGTTAGTATGTGCACGTCGGACGAAATTGAAACGTCCGACGTTTCGTCTTACTTTGTTTCATTTTCCTTGATTGATTATGGAGATTCGAGATCAGGCGTAATTTCGCTTTCGAACTAAAGTAGGATACGAGTGCTATTAGAAAGAAATAAAACAAGAAGAAAAAAAAACACAGACACGAATAAATAACGCATTCGTTGAGAATTTGCTTATTTACCGATGATAGAAGTAAAACTCGGTCATTGTTGGCGAAGTAAATTGCAGAGGCATTGCTCTTTACTATTTCAGAGAGAGAGAGCTATTATAGATCTTGTACCACCCCTATGACGCATGCGAGTCGATTATCCGGCACGCCTTAGTCGATCATTAGATCGATTCGTAAAAACTGTCGGTGGTATTCGAGCTTGGCGTAGATAAAAATCAATCAAAAGAGGATGATCTCTCTTACAATGTACTGGACCAGCTAAGTTCTCGGCAATCTTCGTCAAAGTACGGACTATACAAATGGAAGAAGAATACTTCGAGGTTCTAAACACACGTGTTTCTTTCTCCTTTCGTTTTCGTTGAACAAACACGCACGTAAGTGCGATGTCATCGGTTGATATTATGGCAATTTCTATAAAGAGGATCGCGAATGGGCCACGATCATTTTCACCTGACCTGCTGACCCCTCTCTCTCTCTCTCTCGAGGCCACGCATCTTTTCATTTCTCGTTCATGCTCTTTCTCTGGAAGGCAAGGTAACGCAAGACAAGTCCGAGGATGACGATGAACCGAGACGGATAATGATCGTACCAACCGATACTTGGAATATGCAAAAACTATCTAATGGAGCCGCCTAACTACGAGCGTAGCGAATCGCTATGCAAATTCAACGTTCACGCTTGAAAGTATCGATGGAGCCTGCACTGGTGGTGGTCTCTTCCTTCTTCCTCTCTCGTTTCCTCTATTTTCAAGATACATACTTATGCACTTCGAGAGACATTCACCGCGTCTCGTCGTTACACGCTCCATCAATTATCATCCTATGAGAAATTTATAAAACAACCGAAAGCGTTTCGACGATTCCTTATTCTTTGTCGTAGATATCTAGCGCTTAGAACGAAAGAATGAAAAAAAAATCTCAAAATCATTTACACTGAAAATTATCGCTTCGCGCACCAGCACCACCGTGTGTGTGCTTTGCTATCTACTCGAAATAGGTACTTAGGATAATTGATGCTTTGCCGCCTTGCCATACAACGTCGAACACGAACGAACGGTTTCAACGATACCTAAGAGTTTGCAAACGCGCGCTGCAAATTCATATCTAATGAACAAATCATTTCCTTAAAACGCAAAACTGTTGGTAATAGAAAGACAATCGCGCTCTTTCTTTCCTATTCATTTTAACCAATTACACGATGATTAATTTTTACTTATTATTGGGTCAAATTTGAAAAAAACAATCGAGACAAAAAAGATTATTTTATTCCGTAAAAAGAAAGACAACGGAAGGCAAGATGATTTTAACACTCGAGAAACACGTTTAGTTTCCACGTAAATATTCGATAGTCAAAATAAATTTTATCCAAGTTTTCTCTGGGTGTACCGCAAGACCCATTCGAGGCGTGAAAACAAACTAGCTGGGACAAAGATCGATCCTCGAAGAAACTCTCTCTCTCTCTCTTTCTCTCTTTCGCGATTTTACGATAGGCGCGTCGTAGGTATATACCTAAGTACGTATGCATGGTACATGGGGCTTTGCGATTTATTTCAGTGCGTTCGGACGAACGGTCGAGCTGGAATAATATCGAGCATAAAATTCAAGAAGACTCGTCGAATGACAAAGAAACGAAACATCGACGGTGTTTCATAATTTTATTCGATCCTCCTTAATTCCTTCATTTTTATATCTTTTTTTCTTCCTTTTTCTCTTCCTTTTTATTATTTTTTCCTTCCACAGGATACATTATTCCTAAAGGGAAAAGAAACAACCAGAAAAAAACGTGTGGCTGCTCGAGAGCATCGTTTACTACAGATTCGAAAATTTATTCGATCGCAAGTTTCTTCTACTTCGTTGCAAGTAGAAAAATTGAACGTCACGTAGTAGAATATTATGGAACTGCTTTCCCGATAAACTCGACTATTCTATTCTATTCCGCGAAGGTTATCCTCGAAGAATTTCTATAGTATTGTGCAGGTGTTGCGCTGTCGCTTGATACGATTCGAAAGTGAAAGAAGAAGAAAAAAATTCAAAGAGAAAGAAGAAAACTCTTACTAGCGAAAAGTTATCCCCATTCGATCGGTGCAGTAGTCTATATGCTACATATGTGTGTATGTGTGTGGCTACTATTAGATACGTTTAAACATACGAATATATGTATATACATCCTGATGCAAAATCTACGATAAAGAGAGAGAAAGAGATAAAGATATAAGCACACGCACTCGATTTCTCGCTTACTCGACTCCGTCCTCGCCCATCGCCGTTTAACCTAAATTTATTTGGGAACGACACTAACGTTTCCGTGGGTGAATTGCAGCGTGTCCAACCGTAAATTTCGTCGCGGTAGGATCTTCGTGGGCGATTATTCGCCGCGGGCGTCCAAGATACGCGATGATGAAACCAAACACCATTGGGACCTCTCTCTCTCTCTCTATCTCTTTTCCCCCTTTCCCCCTTAACCCCGCTACATCTAGTGCTCTCGCTCTTGCTCTTCTCCGGAGGACGTCTGGCTGGACCCGTAGAGAGAGAGAGAGACTCGACGGTCATTTCCAGAATTCCGATGAGACACCTCACCTGAGCAGATCGTATACGAGCGTGGCTTTTGCTCATTCTCGCCTTTTCTCGTTCGCGCCATCTCCCCCCTCCCTCCTCCTTTTTTTTCTAACCATAAATGACCTTTTTGAATGATCTTGTTTTTTTCCCCGCGACCAAAGAACCCTCTAGCGTTATCGAAAAAATTACCTGTCTTCTTCCTTACTCGGCCAAAGCGACGTTTCATTATCCCATTACTATCGAGATAAAATAATCTGCAAAACATCGACACTAACTCGTCACGCGTCGTTTATCTCAACAATAAAGGATTCGAGTGATTATTTTAAAAGACGCTTACTACGTCTTGCCAAGTCGATCAAATCGAAGATATTCTTAGGAATTATATTACTTGAATAATAAATTTTCATCCTCTAGTTGGCATATGAATCGGGTACATCATATTCCTTGGTAACAATTTCAGTCGAGACCGTCAAACGAGTTATTTCATTCCTTCGATATGAATCGCAATTATTTCTTATTAGAAGGAAAAACAATTAATCATCGTCCCCCTTCATTAATTACTTCGTTGTTTCACCCATAAAGTTATCGCAATGGTTTGAGAAAAGACACGATCTAGATTTTCTCATGAAATTTGATAAAACAAAGTCCATGGTTTTGTAGAAAAAAAAAACGTTGCAACGTACTTCGAATTTTACGTCTAGAAGAACGGACTATTATCGCGGGATAAAGAGATTTATTGTTAAAAGAATTGTTATTGCCTATAAGCAACGCACACATACACACGCACGTAATTGCTTGTGTTACATTTGACGAGTATCATAAAATCGTTTAACGAGAAGCTTTAGATTGCCGAAGTAGCACGGTACCGACTCAAACTCACCGTGTTGATGAAGTTTGCCGCCGCCGACGGCCTGCTGCTGCGAGTGTCGATGATGATGATGATGATGATGATGGTGATGATGTTGCTGTTGCTGAGTTTGTTGCTGAGAATGCGGTTGAGATTGAGATTGTGATTGAGATTGAGATTGAGATTGAGATTGTTGTTGTTGTTGTTGTTGTTGTTGTTGCTGCTGCTGTTGCTGCTGTTGCTGCTGCTGTTGCCTCGAGTCTCTGGCCATAATGGCCGCGATGCTGAAGTCGGTAGCGCATTGTCGATTGGAGTTGCAGTTATTGTTAATGTTGTTGAGGAGACTTGCATTGGGCGAGGTACTGGAGCTGTCATCGGTGTCATCCCTGGTACATCCGGAAATGCCGGAAATTCCGGTTGGTACCGCGGAGGCGGCGGCGCTCTCGCCCTGCATTTTCCTACCGAGAAAGACGCGATGATGCCTCGACTCCTCGTCGTCCTCTTCGCTGCCGCCACCTCCTCCTCCTCCTCCTCCTCCTCCTCTTCCTCCTCCTCCTTCAGCTCCACCTCCTCCTCCGCTCCGACCGCCGTCTACACCCACGAACGAAGTCAGTGTCAGTCCGTTTCTCTTCCTGCCGTCGAAGCTTCGCGACTCCAGCAACATCACCTCGACGGGTACCTACTTGTCCTCGCGTTTGCCCCCTTCTTGACTTTTCGAAAGATCTCACTTTTCTCTTTGATTCTTTTTCGAATCCTCATAGAACTCCCCCCCGCCCGATGTCGTTGACATCCTCTTCGAACGATGGAAACGATTTCTTCGCAATTTCTTGAATGCTTTCGTACATGCCGCGTCTCCGAAAACAATGTCAATCGACAGACGCATCCAAGTTTGAAGGAACCAAGAGAATTCTCTCGCGATCTTGCATAAGACGATTTTTGACACTCTACGGACGGCCAACGTTTCTCAATTGTAGTAGACGTATACAGGGTCGTTACCGATCGAAGACCACCTCACCTCTCCCTCTCTCTCTCTCTCTCTCTCTCTCTTTCCTCTCTTATAAATAAATGTCGCGATAGAGTAGTCAACACGTTGCTATTTGACGTTTCTTCGAAACACGTACTACACTGTTTTGGGAAGATAGGGATAGAACTCGAGAAAAATCCATATGCGGCAAATTTTAGGTGTACGTTATGGAAAGGACGAAAAAGAAGAATAAGAGTAAGAGGGAAGAAGTTTACGGTGGCAGAAGGAACGGAAAGCGAGAAACGCTAGAGCGACCGGTTACTCGACAGACTGACCCTCGCCACCGTCGCTCGCTTCTTGCTTTCGGTCCCCACCCTCGCGAGTTTGCGGCGGCGGCGGTGGCGGTGGCGGTTTCGAGGACGCGAGAGAGGAACGAGAAGAGGAAAGGAGAGGAAAGGAGAGAAAAGGAAGGCAATTCCTCGCGTCGACAAGGCTGCCCCAAAGTAGGCGGGGATCGCGTTACTTTGCGTGGCCACGCCCGCGTTACACCGGGTTCCGCCTACTCTCGCCCAACTCTCACCCAAACGCACCAGGGCTCCCAAGCATAAGCGTTATCACGCGCTTTTCTCTGTCGTCTGTCCGCTTTGAGATACAACGACGAGAGGCGGTCCCCTAACGGAGTAATCCTCTTTTCGATTCCACGCTGCGTCTTCCCTCTCACCCTTTTGCCACCTTCTTCCTCGATCACTCGTCTATCCTTCCTTTTCCTTCTTTCCCTCTTGTCCTCATCGTCGTCGTCGTCGGCGTCGTCGTCGCCAGCGTCGTCGGCGTCGTCAGCGTAGTCCTCGTCGGAAGCAGGGTAGTACGATATTATGGTCTCGTACGCGCCATCCAATCCACAGCAGTTGCCATTTTTTCTTACGAGAGGGGGCAATTGCTGACAGGGACCGCTTTCCTTCTCCACCTCTTCTCTCCTGCCGAAGAGAGAGGGAAAGCTTCGAGTCCCCGAGCACTCGAGCAGAGAGCAATTTATTGTTTTACTGGCGGAGCTTTAAACACGAGCGAGCGGCTAACAGCGATGGGTGGGTGGCTCGCTCGCTTCTGGCTGGCTATGGCTGGCTCGCACTCGCTGCCCTCGGCAGCACCCACCGGTGCCCAGATGGGTGGGTGGGGAGACGCGGCTTCCAGAGAAGCAGAAGCGACGTTGCTTCAAGCCGTCAGCGTCTACGTGCGAGGATACCCTGCTGCCTGCTCCTCGACGATTACATCCGGATCTCTTATTACTCTCTCTCCCTATCCCCTTTTTTACTCCGCTCATTCCATTGAGTCCGTGCTCGCATTTCCAATTTTCAGCCTTTCCCTATTTTTTTTCTTAACCCTCTTATTGTTCCTTCTCAATCTTAATTGAACACATTTTTTCTCTTCGACGTTCTATTAAACGACTCAACGTGCGAACGTACACTCCCAATTTCCATATACCTAGGAAAGTATATTTTGGCTTTCGAAATGTCTTTGTTGAACGATGTCATTGAAAGAGACGGATCGATTCTGGCTCGAGTTTCCGTCCTTGCCATTTTTCCCTTTCTGTTTTTACCGAGCAATCGCCCACAAGAATCTCTATTATTGGAGTTTCGTCTCTTTCTTGTAATAAATTTACTCGGTGTTTTTTAGCAAACGCTTTTTTCCCCCGATCTAATCGAAATTTCTTCTTTTAAGTTAGATCCTCGTGTTTAATTAATCCGCGTTTCTTGCCAGTCGATAATAAGGGCAATAGGTAGTCAGGATTTAAGGTTATTTCCGTTTTTGTATCTATGCATCGTTGTGGAAGAAAAAGAAGATGAATCCTTTTGTGGGGAAAAAAAGGGGATCGTATAGCAATCGAGAAAGGAGCCAGAAAAGGTGAATTGGAAGGAGAAATCGAATAGGAAGTTCGACGTCAAAGTACTTACGTACGCGAACGATCGAACCGAGCCCGAGAAAGAAGCTGATTGCCCCGGATATTATAATGATCGTATACCTGGAAATTACCTCGCGCGATAAATACGCTCCTAGGTACATGTGTGTTGTCGACGATCGTGAATGATATCATCAGCGAATTATCGTAATTACATACTTCGGAGGTATTTCAAAGCGACGCGAGCTATTATTGAAAATTAGACGAGCTTGCGCAAATCAATTCGATGAGAGCGTTATGTTATTACCCTTACCAGGAGGTAAACGCGATCGTTTACGCGCACAACATAATCCGCAAACAATTTCTTCCCATCTGTCTAGCTTTTTTCTTTCTATTCATTCTTTTGTCGCGAAAATTCTCCCATGACTGTGTTTAATCATTTCGCGATGATTTGATTAGAATTTATTCGATTCTACAACAATCGGGAAGAATAATGAGGCGCACCTTGCAATGAAATAAAAGTAAAACATCTCTATCTCTCTCTCTCTCTCTCTTAACTCGATCATGAATCTTCGTTACTTCGAGCGTGAATCTTCTCGAGAATTATCAAGAATAAAATAATGCTTGTTGCGTATAATCGCCGCTTATCTAGCTCGTTAATGCTTCTAATTGACAAGCCGTTAACATCGTCTATGCGAGAAACTCTAATTAACAACGCGCTGGTATTAGATCCGATCTTGAATTCTTAATTGCACTCAACCGTCAGGTTACTTTCCTGTTATTCTAACGAAACGTAACGATTTAGCGACTCGTACGATTTATCACGATTTTTCTTCATCTTCGAAAATACCGGCATGTAAAAGAATGATATAATCAAATATTACAGAGTTACCGAATAAGGGCGCTTCTTTTGAAGTGGTTTTCGGTAGACAGGAACGTAGCAGGATCCGCGGTAGTAACTTTCTAGTAACCAGACCAGCTTTATTTCGCTAAACAAAGAAAAAGCTACGAGAGGAAGAGCTGAAACGAGCGGAAGCGGTCTCGACGGTCGGTCTCTTTGATTCTATCAAACGCGACCGAAAACAGAGCAGACATTTTAGAGGAGCATTAGAAAAGGGGCACGTGCTACATCAAGAGAGATAACTGAAGCGTTTATGTGCGTTTATGCGGCTACCTTCTCTCTTCCTTCGTTTATTCCCTTACCTACTCCTTCGAGCAAACTAACTAACGTTCTCTCAAAAAAAAAATCATCTATGATTAGAAAAAAATATGAAACGACACCTTTATCCGCGGCACGTCTTCTTTCTCGTTTCTCTCTGGTCTCTGTGGGTCATGAATATAAATCGTTCCTTACATCTGTACCGATAGAACTTGGGGGGAATAACGAAACGTTTATCTAGGCGTGTATGTAGATTATATATACATATTAGGTTTCAACAAATTATTTAATAAAACAGTGCATATTTGACCCATATCGGACAATCCGAAATATGTTAAATAATGTCTTGAAGTTGGTGTTAAAGTAACAGATCTCTTTTTCTTCGTACCCTACGACATATCGCGAATGCGTCGACTCGATGTAACACTTTTATCGATAGCGAAGCGTATCGATATATACATACATAGCTACCTATAACTACAAGTGTCTACAAGTTTCGATCGATAAAATAATATATTCATATACGCGTATAAATATAGCTGGGTGTAGGTACGTGTACATTCGCACTACCGACCCTCTTTTTCCACTAGAAGAGTTATAAGCGTTCGATGCCGAGTAAAACGACCTGACTTGTACCTGTGTTAAGCTTTCGCCGTATCGAAAAGCGTCGAATGCTTTACGATGGTACCTCCTCTCTCTCCTCTATACTCTGAGATACGACTTTGATATTTAATATATTTTATCCTTTTCTACCTTACTCCTATCGCCGGACCACCAATATAAACGACGTTGTATACGAGAGAGAAAGAAAGATGATCGCCACTCTCAACGCCTAAGCAACATGTTTCGTTAACGATTTTTCGAGAGGGAGTCATCTCTGTCTTTCTTCTTTGATAGCAAGAAAAAGAGTCACGCGAGATATAAATCCTGTGTTTAAAGGAACTACTCCGAGTATCCTGGGAACGCCAACTCTCCCATACTTATAAATTTATTAAAAATTTATAAGCTCTTGAGGATAAAGGAGGATGTGTATGGAGGTGGATTGTAGAAAGGAAGAAGATATTTGTCTATAAATCAATATCGAACGAGAGAAAATAATTCTCACTTTGTAAGGAAAAAAAAGAAGAAGAAGAAAAAATGCGACGAAAGAGAGTAGTACTACACATATTTACATGATAAGCTATTAATCCCTCGAAAAGAAGCTACCACCAGAATATCCTGAATCGGAAAGGGCGTTTCCTTAGCTCACCTATACAGAAAGAGATAGTCACGTATAAAAAGAAAAAAAGAAGAAGAAAAAAAAGGAGAAAAGAAGAAATGCCGATGGACCTCCCAATGGAGTTTCGAGATCCGTGGCTACTCTTCGATCGCCACAAGGTAGTCCTCGGGGTTGATGCTTCATTTGGGGAGAGTCCGTAATCTGCTTAGTCTGACGCTGATCCGGACAAATCGCTGCGCGGTTACGCGGCACTTATTCTCGTCTTTCGATGCTCTTTCCCTGCCCATCCCCTACCCATCCCCTACCCATCCCCCTTACTTTTTCCTCCAACGTTTCGCCCGGTTCAATCTGATTAACGGCGATGTCGATCGTTCGATACCAGCTTGGAAAAGAGACATGACTTTCGATCATTTCAGGAGAATCACCTTTATTCATATTTTAAACTTCCTTTATTTCAGTGTTTTTTGTTTCATTCCTATTACGGAAAGATAAGACCGAAATTTGGCTACCAAGTGTTCTTGGTATTTGCAGTTTTTGTTGATACGACACTCGATTAACGCGCTTTGCAATCATTTCGCGATTCTATATTTCATAATACCTATCGTTAAAGAACGGATGAGAATCTCTACTTTGGACTACTCCAGCTCCAACTCCAATTTGAGCTATTGGACCTCTGTCACTCTGCGGAGAAGGACAGTGAGCTAAACAGTCTCGCGTGACAGCTATCGCAACGATTCTTGCAACAACTGGCGCAACAGCTCGTGCAACGCTCGTAACAAATTGGACTTTGACGGCCGTCGGCTTGCCAACCGGAAAAGAATAATGCTCGGCTTTAAGAGGGAAAGAGAGAGAGAGAAAGACTACTACCTCTCTTGACTTTTTTAAACAAACCGTGAAAATCAGTCAGCCCTTTCCTCCAACCTCGAAATCGATCGAGCATCGGCGAACCATTTCTTTTTATTTATTTTCTTTCGCGTACTCGCATTCGGTAGTAGCTGACTTAAAGCCAACATTTTTGTTCCTCTTTCACCCTTATTCTACATTTTCTTTTTCAAGCTCCAAGCAGAATAAATATCACGAGGTCGGTTGCTGCAAAAAACACTGAAAATTATACGGGCCGCTGGTTGAATTAAAAAGCTGGCGCTGTCTCTCTTTCTCTCTTTCTCTTTCTGTATGGCTCCCGGTTGTTGCTATTCACGGCGACTCCCTTGAAACCACTTAATTGTCCAAGCACAAGTGTAGGAGACGCTACGCGGAAAAGCTGTCCGCAAAGGAGTCGACGATGCAATTATTTTCTCCCTTTAAAAATATTCTCAAATGTTACCGCAGAAAGATTTGCTGCTTTCGTCGAAAGTAGTTTTCTTGTACGTGGATCCATAATCCTCGCGGTATCCTGCCCCTAATAAATTAGCCCTTAAATAACGAAAGAAAGGAAATTCACATAATCCTTTTCGACGTAGGAGCAAATCGTCTCGTTTACTCGTCTCTCTCTCTTTCTCTCAGTGACTCTTCTCGAGTGTGCTAGGTCCGACAACGATGGAAGCTCGAAGGGAGGACTTAATTAAAAGCAGATTTCCTTCGGCTTGCCAATTTCCTTTGCGGATATCGCTTAATCGCTCGACCACAGAAGTGCCACCAATTTGCCGACTACTACGCGTCTGTTTCTGAATTTTCTTCTTCGTGGAAGAAGAATCCAAAGAGAATCAGAAAAACGGGAGAGAGGAGCCGAAAGAAAGAAAACGATCGCAGTTGGCACCCGAAATCTTCTTGGTAATCCCAAAATCAATCGAGAGGCACGAAAACGCCTATTAAGTCCAAGTTACTTAAATCCCCTCAAAGTGTCAAGCTGGTGGAAAACTTCTCTCCAAGAACTTGCGCATTAACGTCCGCATTTAAAAGCCCTTTAAATATCTACCCGCGTTGGCTCTTAATTAAAGGAAAAGTTAAAACTAAAGGATGAAGCACGTCGAATAAGGTCATTGAAACTTTTCAGCAAGTTCTAGTCTCTGAAAGAAAGTTACAAGGTAATATCGTATGAGTAGAAAATAAAAATCCATATCGGGTGAAAAGTAAGTAACGACTCGCGTTTCCTCGGTTCTTCCTTTTCCTCCATCCCCCAGCAATCCTGTAGGATACGTAACGAACAACGGAAAACGTATACGTTGAGGTCATTTACATGCGCACCAGCACACACGTGTTCTCTAGCTTGCTCACGTTCAGAATCATCACTAACACAAGCTTACGGAAGACGAATAGCAGCGATACGTCGCGTTCACCGGATTAAAAGGCGAATCGAAGCCGATCTCATATCCTCCGGCTATCCGCATAAATCTCTTTTTTAGTCGATACCTGGCTATGTGTGTACGTGTAGATAGGTGCGCGCACCGACGCTTACGCGTACGATAAAACAAGCATTTTTACCTAAGAAAGCAACTTCTTCTTCTTTCTGACTCGCCGGTCTCGCGATCGTTTCGCGCTTTTTGCCCGAGTCGAAATTGCTCTCGAAAATCGACTTCGAATCTCGAACGAACGAGTTCGGGTGAAACGAGAGGAACAGCAGCAACAGCAGCAACAGCAGCAGATGAAGAAGAAGAAGAAGAAGAAGAAGAAAGGGCAAGAGAACGTTTTATCCCCCAGGATGAATATGATGTAAATAAATGAAGAGAACTGCCCTTAAGGGAGTGGATATATTAGGCGGGGGTAAGAAGTGTTATGAAACATAATTAGCGACCGCCGCCACTGACTCGCGATGATTACAGGGCGGTGAGCAAAAGTCGCCAGCGATGGAAGAAGAAGAAGAAGAAGAAGGCGAGAAGGACGGGGGCAAAGAGGGAGAAAGAGAGAAGGGGGAAGGAGAAGGTAAAAGGAGATAGAAGGAGATAGATTTCCTGGCTACGAGCTACCTTCCTCGCCTTTCACTATCGCCGCTCTCGCACGTACACTCTTAAACGTCACATGGATCAGGCTTACGAAAAACACGCACCTATACGCGAACGCGCATAAAGAGAGGGTGAAACACATTGTCTATCGACGGCGCACTCATACAGGTGCCAAACGTACGGACACGCTGAATCTGCACGTCGTACGCTAGCCGCCTACGTGCCCGCCTAACCAATGGCGTAGAAACTTTATCTGCTTTTCCAAGAATTTCCCTATTGCAAAAGTATGATATCGTCGTTGATAAAACGAAAAGTAAAACTTCCACTAACGCAAGGAGTCTTTGTTTTTCGTTAACCATAGTAAAACGTTGTTGGCATCGTATTGAATATTTTCCAAGATTTAGTATTTTCCGAAGGCGGAAGAAAAGAGGATTATACCACTGGTCCGGGGTATACACACCGTACGTAGATATGTACCTGCCTACCTACCCACCTATGTACGTAAGGTTAATGGTCCGCGGGTATAGTAATTGGTAGCGGTGCTCTCCATGAGGCTGCGTATCAGGCCCCATAGGTGGGCGGGCACTACCTCGATCCTTTTTCGGATTTAATGATCGACCATTGAAAACGTACAATATGCTTCAATCCTTTTGCTTCTTCCTGCCGAAGAAGAGAAATCATTGGCGTCAGCGAAAACCTTCTTTCTGTTTTCCTCTTAACAAAGAAAATATATCTGTCCATTATTATGAAAGTGGTCTCAAAATCCATATATATATATTTTTCTTCTGTAAAGATATTTAAAAACGATACATTTGAAAGCTAAATGAATTAGGTTCATTTTTAACAATATCGTAAAAATTACATTACGAAGGAACGTCGTCGACTTTGATGAAAATAGTCAAAAAAAAATAGGCTAGAAAAATAGGAAAAGAAAAAATAACGAGCCGAGATAAAAGGAGAAAGAAGCTTTTATTAGCGAGACTCGTTCTCATTATCATAAGAAAGTAAAGGAAAAAAATGTTGCGCTTGACTCCGGGGATCGATTAAAAAGAAGAGCGAGGGTAAACTGGGAGGTCGAAGCATGCTCGCGATATAGCTAATTTATTAGTCGCCATTCACCGTAACGTTTATGACCCTGGGAGCATCCTACCGGATCCTACGTCCTTCCTTGACGTACTGCTTTCCAGAAAAGTATCCTCACAAATTTTTATGGTCACCAACGCGCTCGAATAACCGCACGGATGCCTTACCGTCGGGGCCTTTTAAGGGTCCTACCACCATTTGGTAAGAGCCTCGACATACTCTTCAGTTTTTTTACCCCCAGAATACGACGTATAAAAGGATCTACGTCTCGAATAATCTTTATCCGAGCTTATCGATCGAGCGAAAGATCGGCCAAAAATATTTCCACGAAATGTGGAAAAGCGTGGCTTCGTTAATGACCGTATTACGAGCGTATTACGACAACCACAAAAAAGTAACCAACTACCGAATATGTAAACGACAGAATAACGATTTTGTTCTAAGCTTACAATAAAACACAACATATTACAAGAAAAGACAAATTTCTTAGGAACGTCGAACGTGTGCATCCTTTTCTTTCGCTACATTTTACTACGAGCTATCGGAAGCAAAAGAAGAAAAAGAGCACAGAGAGAGAAAAAGAAGCAGAGAGAAAGAGAGAGAGAGGCAATCGGTACGTTCGAAAGCGTCTTTCGCATAAAGACAACAGTCGTGGCCATTTCGTATGCCGTGCAACATGACAACATGCTGCGTTATCAGAATTATTGCTCACCCCCGCGTTTCTAACCAATACCGAGCTAATGCCGCGCGTTAACATTCGTGGGGTGTGCTTCGAAGGCTGGCATCCTTGCAAGCTGTGGCCGGACTATCCCTCCCTCCCTCCCTCCCTCCTACCCTTCCTCTCTATCGTTCCATATTGCCTCGGTACACGTACGCATATGTCGCCGAATACCCCACACTCACGTACACACACTCTCTCTCTTTCTCTCTCATTCTCAGCAAGTAGTCGTGGGCGGTTCGCCACCCCTTGTTCCTCGTTCTGGAAGAGGCAGTCTCGAAAGGGAGGCTTTCCTGCCTTCCAACTTGTATCACGTGCTTCCTCTTCTATTTATTATTCGGTTTCTACTTGCTCGCCTAACCGCGACTCCTACCATTCTCCTTACGGTGAATGCTATTCTAGGCCGGGGCAGAGAACGAGGGAGGAACCGACATTCTAATGTATTCGCGAACGTGGTACCACGTTCCAAACTTTCCTCATTTTTTTTCTTCTCCTTTCTTCTGTACCTTGGAAATTGCGACATTGTGCTTCCTCTCTATTGCTTCTTCCATCTTTCGTCCCTCTCGCAATACGATTTCATAGAATCGACTTTAAAACAATCGAACGACATGTCCTGGATCCTCTATCCTCAAACGAAATTAGTGAACTCAGGAAATCGTGCAACTAGCTATTAGGGAGGATTTCATCGAAGGATAATCGTTTTTCTATTATATTTCTCTATCACTTTTGACTCTCCCCATTATGGTTTACGAAGGTTACCCTCTGGCAAAACCCCATGAACAATCTCTTGTTTTGACGTGGTCGATTTTGTCGCGAGAAAACGAGATTAAACTGTTTACGGTCAAACACTGCTGCGAATTACTCTCGCGCCCATTTTAATCCTTGATTTACGATCGAGAAAGAGATGGCAAATTTATCCCTCTTTCTCTTTCTCTTTCTCTCTCTCTCTACATCTATCCCAATCTCCGCGACGAATTACAAGTTGGCTCGAAAGGGGTTGCTAACGTGTCCCCTTTTTTGACTCGTGCCACCAAAATCTTTTTTACTTTGTATTTTTTTTTTTTCCTGGACGCACGGTCGGGAAAGCGTAAATTCTCGGAGCTTTTCTTGACTGTTCCATCGATATTTCGTCAGAGATATCTTTTCGTTGTCTTTTATTTATATACGACTACGCGTAGTAGGACAGTTTAAACAAGATATTTGACGGGTGGGTGTGGTAAATACTCGAGTGAACGAGATAAGCGATAAAAAAAAAGTTAGATTCTATACGCCAGTAAATCTTGCCGCAGTGGGATTTACGACTCGGCGAGAGAGAAGGGCGAGAAGAAGAACGAAGGGAGACAAAGCCGTAACGAATTCAATAAAATCGCTACTCGTTTCTAATTCACGGATTAGAGATCGAAACGTCGACCGTGAGAAATGCTTATTTTTTACGATACACAATCGAAAAGAAAAAATATAAAAAAATAATAGGAAAAGAAGAAATAGTCTCGAGTGGAAGAAGAAGTATTTGTACAGAATACTGTTAGACTCGGTTGCATTGAATCATTGTAGAATGAAAACTTTCTTTCCTAGCAATATATCCGTCCAGATGCATCCTCGATGCAATGGTAAACGCTCGGTGAAGCGGGTGGGCGGCCTGTGGGGCCACCTAAAGTAAATTGATTCAAATTAGTTCCCAATAGCGTGTAATAACGCGCGTTCCCGCGGCCTCCCTCTTTCTCTCTCTTTCTCTCTCTCTCTCTCTCTCTCTCCCTTTCTCTTTATACCCTTTATTTTGTCTTAGATACGTCATTATATTGCCTGCCGCCTAATACTTAGCCCGATAGCCAGAATTATTGCCTGCATACCAGGTGAACCATCACGTACAAATCGCCACGCAATGGAAGATTGCGCGCGTCCCGAGATGAAAAGAGAAAGAAACAAAGAGGGGGAAGGGAAGGAAAATTTTGCAGAGAGAGAGAGAGAGAGAGAGAGACTGAAAACGATGAACATCGAATTAACCCACGTTTAGAGAATTGCGACATTATTTCAATGCCATTCGCAAAGAGAAGAATTACGATTCTATCATTCGAGCTGATCAAAATTGACAGAAATCTAATCAAAATTGGAATAGTAAATTACTATGATTTTTACGTTTATTCTTAGATATATGAATCGATTGAACAATATAATATATGCACTTTATCTTTAGAAGATTAAATTCATATCGTCGCTCCTTGCTTGGTTCTCAAATTTCTACATAATTCTACCATAGCATGGAGTGGAAATGAAAGATAAAAGATGGTAAAACGTCTGACGTTCGTCTTTCCTGTCTGAGACGATGAGGAGGACGGCGGCGACGGCAAGGCAGCAGTCGATGAGAACGGAGGACCGACGAGGTAGAATTAGTGTTTTCGTTATATACGTCTTTCGAGTGTTTCGTGGCTCCAACGATCACGACGAGTGCTTCCAAGGCTCTATCTTTCCAACAGAGAGAGAAAGAAAAAAAGACAGAATGAGAGAGAAAGAGAAATAAAGAAAGCGTCTCGTCCCACCACGCAGACCTCTTCAAACATATTCTCGAGAATATCTCCTCGAGAGTTGCGAGCCCGAAAAACATTTTTCTCCGAGCAGCTCGACAATAGCGGCCGCGATTATACGGTAGCGCTGAAAACAACATTAGCGCGTAGCTACTTCAAAACGAGAAACGACTTGGATTGCTGACAAACGATGACGAGACGCTTCCTTTCCTTTAACCAAGAAGAAAAGAGAACGAAAGAATAATGAGAGAGAGAGAGAGAGAGTTATCTTTCGAGAGACACAACCATAATGCCGAATCCGTTTTGGAAAGGTTCATCGTGTCGACTCGTTAACTCGGTTTTATCGGTTATTAACTCGACCAACCTTTTTTTTTTCTTCTCAAAAGCCAGACTTTATTTCTTCCAATAACATTTCTAATTAATTCATCTTGCGTTTTAATGAATATCGATCGGGAGTATAATAACGGATATAAAAAGAGTCTTTGGTAGTAAAAGTTATTGACAACAAAAAAAACAAATAACTTTTCTTTCCTTTCACCGAGGCAAAACGATATTATAACGTTGAAAGGAAAGCCAAAGAGATGAAATAAAATCGAAAGTTTTAATGATCGGGCAAGAAGCATGGGGTTAAGTCCAGGTTAAAAAAGAGAACTTGAAAAAGAAGAGAGTCTTGGATCTTCTTGGCTCTTCTCTCCGTTGCTGTAGCTGTTGCTGTAGCCGTCGCTGGATAGTAGAACGGTGAAACGTGTGTAGTAATATATGCGGAGTTTCAGGCTCGCTCGTCAGTTTGGAGAGTTGAAATCTGGCTGGGACCTCCAAAGCGTATCTGATCCCTTGGCACTATAGTGATCCGTGAAACATCTTGTTAGCTCTGTATAAATGGATAAAAGGTAGGCTTATACAGGGTAGTTCACAAATAATGAACAACTATCCAATACACCGAAAGATAGGAACGCCTACGAGCAATGACGTTGCACGATAAATATTTCCATCTCTTCGGACAGATTTTTTTTTCTACCCAACGGGTAGTACGGTTGTTCTATTCTACAAAAATCCTAGGTGTGTAACGTGGAAAGATTGAAGAAAAAAATTCCGATTCGCGGAAAGAGAGCTGCGTTACTGGATACGTTGCAACTTCATCCCTGTTTCCGGCTGAAGGTGGAATCAGCTTGGATATCGGAGATGTAATAATCATCCTATCGCATTACTTCATTCCTATTTCGTTACGTCGCATTGGAATCGAATCTTTTTCCGTTCTAGCCAGTCCTATTCGAATGAAAAATTTCGCAAACCCTTACCTTTTTGTTACAACCCGCGAGACAAATGAAGGAATGGAAATGAACTTTATACGAGATTTGAAGTACAAAAATCTCGAGCTGATAATTATTATCTCTTTGAAATCAATTTTCCCTTTTACTCGAGTAAATATTTGAAAATGTTCTAAATTGAATTGTTTACTTTTAATCGACTCGATGAACCTTCTCGATATTTCTATCCGAGTTGCAAATCGAAAAGGTCTGCGTTCCAAAGACTTGTACATGCGAGATGAACGTGTACCGGTGCGAAAGCATGCCCTATTAGAATACGTCAGGCTCTCTTCAAGGATATATTCTCTCATTTTTTTGCCCTCTGCTCGTTATCGGATTCGTGAATCGTATATTCTTTTCGTCTACCGATCCTCGCTCTGCCACTGTTCCTTGCAGCTGTGTGTGAGTACGCGTTCGTTTCGTACACAAAGGACGCGTCGTAAAAGATTACACGTTTCTGAGACTCGCAAGAAAAAATACGGAATGAAATGAATTTTCATCGATAGCCAGAAAGAAGAAAAAACAAGGAGAAAGGTGGGAAAGAATATTTTAGGAATAAGAAGGAAGGAGAGATACGCGTAAAATTTCGAATAACACGATGGCGAAGAAGAGGGCTAATACACGGCCGTGACATATACGCCGTACGCACATACACGAGGGTGGGCCGACGAGTGGCAGGTTGTACCCGGAATACCCACCGCGGTGCATCGCTCAGTGGGGTCTCCCTCTTATTCTAAGTGCTGGTCGAGCCGAGAAGAGGACCGAGCCCGATGTTATCTTCCCGGTTGGAGAGGGATAAAAGCTTAAAGGCTGCAGCCAACTACGATGATACCCCCGGTTATACGAGAGTGTCAGGACGCTTCAACTTTTCCGTCTCGGCTCCCCCCGGGCCCCTCAACTCCCCTCGATTCCCCCTGGATCGCCTATGCGCGTTGCGTGGCTGGCTACGCTCCCCGCGGATCCCCCACACCCCACACTCCCCTTTGCCACAGATTGTACGCGTGTGGAGGTCTTTCTACGTGTTGTGCTCCTTTAGGTGTGCGCGCGCGAGAAGACGACTTTTGGAGAGAGGGTGGAGGGTGATGAGACGCGAAGAAGGGCAGATCGGAATGCGGTGACCAGCAGGCAAGCCAAGGAAGAAGAAGGCTCCTGAGATGAAAAGAGAAAAGAGAGGGATATAGCTAGCCAAGAGACGCGGCCAAGGCATCGGGGACAGTGACGTACCCCCCGCGGAGCTATCCGGAATATATCCACGCGAGCGACTACGTCTCGACCGTCCGTGTACGCGCCTTATCGCGAGAACACCGAATAAAAGCCGGAATATACCTACTCTGAGCTAAGAACGTTCCATCCCTCGGACGTTCAACGGACTACTCGAGAATGAGACTTTCATTACCCGAACCATTTTACTACATGAATGAACCGAGATAAAACTATCCAAAAAAATCCCACATCCTTCTTATTCTTTTTCGTCTGATTGGAAAGATCGAATCAAATAACGCGGTACGATTCTAAATTCATAGAATAATAGTACCGTAGGAATATCGCATCGTTTAACAGTCGGTTACAAAATCTAACCAAGTTGTTCGGGAACACTCGTTTTTTTCAGATTCTAATCTTGATATCGAATATTTTCTACCGAAAAGCACTTCATATTGATATCGCAATTTCGTCGACGAAAAGAACGATGCATCAAAGAGAAATGCTTTTGAATCGAAAAGAGAATCATCGACGCGAAAAAAAGGAAGAAATAGAGAAGGCTAATACAAATAGCCGCTGGAGTAAGAATCGGCGGGGGCGGTAGATAACGAGGACGATGACAGCAACGATGATTTAGCGGTGCGAGAAAGTTAATGGCCGCGTCAGGGCCCTCGGGCCCACGACGCTATTCTTCAGAAACATTCACAACACTCTTCTGTCCCTAGGGTTCTCTCTTTCTCTCTCGTTCTCTCTCCTCCGCTTCGTGAGAGAGACCCCCCGGAGATTCCACACGAAGCCTTTACCCCCAGCGTGTGCCAATTCATTCCAACTCGCGGACCGGCGTTAGGCTTAGTTTATGGTAGCATTTACAATTATAATCGGCCCATTCGCTCGCGATAAACGAGAGAAAAAGAGACAGAGAGAGAGAGAGAGAGTGAGAGAGAGAAAGAGAAGGCCTTCCTACTCCGACGCAGCCCTCATCGCCCCTCCATCAGCCAGTTTTGTGGGGCCCTATAGCATCTTCGTTTCATCGAAGATCGTACAACCCGGTCTTATATTACCGCTTCTCGTTTTATGCATCTGAAGAACGATGGCTTGCTTTCAAGGAACAAATATAATTTTCTCTTTAAAAATATTCAAGGCATAGACAAGAGCGCGTTCGACTAATTGGAAAATATAAACCTCGCCGAATTAAAAAAAAAGAAACTGCGATAGAAGATGAATAGAAAATTATTATGGTTTTTTTTTTTTTAATTTCAATTCTAAGAAGAGACTTCCTTTCGACTATTGGACTCTCCCGATCGTTCTTTATCCCCTCGTCGTCTGATTAGGATCTAACTTCGACAAAGTGCCGTGACACCTTCGACGGATCCTCTAGAAAAGAACAAGAAGTAACTTGGAGAGATCATCGATGGGTCAGCAGGGCCAGTGTGAAAAGGTTTCAGGGCAGCAGGTGTCTACTAGCTCTCTTGAGATAGAATGAAAATAAAAAGAAAGAAGTGAGAGAAGAAGAGTGAGAAATAAGAGAGAGAGATGAAAATCTCGCGTTGGTATTTATCGCTCAAAAAGCTGTGCCACGCCTACTCTCTGCTGCCCACAAATCAATCAATGAGAATCTATCTCTTTGGAAAGGATGTAGGATCGCGTAGGGAGCGGCAAAAAGAGAAATAGAGAGAGAGAGAGAGAGAGAGAGAGAAAGAGAGAAAGAGAAAGGAAAGAAAGATATTGAAAAGAAGAATTCACGTCGAAAAAAAAAATTAAGATGAAAGGGAAAAAAGAAAAGACGTCGATTTGTCAAGCTTGAAACACAACAGCCGATTATACAAATAGCGATAACGCTAACGAGACTGACAAGATATCGATGTATCAGCAAACGGGTGTGTCGGAAGTGACTTGCGGGGAAAAGAAGAGCTTTGTGACACTCAAAAATGATATTAATGATAAGAAGATGCTCCTATCAAAAGTCTTTGGAATCTTCCGGAGAGAAAATACACGAATACACGCATACGGCATTAATAAGAGTTAAAGAAGCTCCGGGTAGGCTACGAAAAAATCAGTTTATGAAGAGAATGCTCAGGTAGGAGAGAGAGAGAAAGAGAGAAAGAGGGAGAGAAAAAGGGAGAGAAAGGGAGACGAAGAGGAAGGAGCGACAGGATCCATAAACGTGAATCGAGAAACGAGCCGAGCCAAATCAGCGTAGCCAATTCAGCCTTTGTATATGACCCTTAGGCGAGTCATTTGTCGTGTTAATAATTATAAGAAGGTGTGACCCCTCACTCGCGCTACACCTACGGACAGCCATATTTATGGATTTCGAGGCCGCGAGCCTCGGCCTCGGGGAATACACGTGGAGCCGCGGGGGGTGACGTAAACTAACCGCTGGTTAATTATTGTCTACTCTACGGCGGGCCCGTCCGCGTCGTCCCTCCACGATCTTTGCCAGAGAGGAGAGAAGAGACGAGAAGAGAAGAGAAAAGAAGAGGAGAAACGAGGAGAAAAGAGAAAAGAAGAGAAGATCCGAGGCCAGCCAAACTGAACCGAACCGAAGGAACGGAAGGAAAGTAGAGGTGGCAAAGCCCCACCGCGTGGACCAGCTCGATAGTGGGAGTCCAACATTCTCCTTCTCGTCTCGGGGAACCCGCTAAGGGCCCAGAACTACCGTGGTAGCATTCAATTAGCCTCGCGGCATGTGAAATATTATTGTCTGCCTCGCTTCATACACTCGATTTTTAAAAGAGAAGAAAGAAAGGCATTACGCCGACCTTCTAATATATTTCACTACTGAATCATCCAAGCAACCCCCGGTGATTCTACGGTCGTTGCACGTTGACCACCAACACCACGAATCCCGCAATCTCTTCTTCCTCCGTCCATCCGGATTGTCTCGGTCGCGCGCGAGCGATGCCAATTCTTCTTCGTTTTTCGAAGTCACCGTGGAAATTTGAGATCTCCAATTCGCGTGTCCTAAAATGTCCTTTCTTTGTGCTGACCGTTAAGGGTAGCAGGGGGTCTTCCTACGAAGGAGCGAGGTTCATTGAAAAAGGCCAATAACGGCTTAAAGCCAGACGATCGTATGAAGATATATTCGCAATTTATTCTCGCATAAAACGAGTTGAGATTTACAGCGTGCCGCCTTGGCTCGGTCCTACATATGATCAATGTGTTCTCCCAAGACGCGACACGCAAAAGAACACCAGATATTACGTGTACTCTCCCAAAATCGTAGGTTTTTTCCTTGAGAGCAGAATCGAGCGTTCGTTCTTCGGTGCAGCCCCGAAAGGATGATACTCTTTCGTCGGTAATACTCGCGTGATCGTAGCATGTATTAACGGTCATTTACAAGTCACTGCAATAAACTACCGGATCGTTACCAATATTGTAACAAGCACGAGTCATAACAATTCCGCTAATGCATCTAGGGTAATTGAAACGCTCAAGTTCTCCCAGCTGGCGCGTTTCTGAGTACGAGTTAAGTACGTGGAGTCACGAACGAGAAACGACCGACCCCGTCTTTCCTCGAGTTTTCGTTAAGCTTTTAGGAAAATCTACATCTACCGAGATGGAGAATATCTTAACGGAGATATAAGAAGAAGAAGAAGAAGAAGAAAAATGTCTAAATAGAAATAAAGAAGAAAATCCAAACAGATAACACTCCTCGCGTCAGTCGACCTCGAGTAAGAGTAATTAATAAGCTCTCCGACAAGCTATTCATAATCCAAATGGTGCTTCCCAAACTTCGAATACGAGTTAAAGATGAAGCCGCAGTCGAATTAATACCCGCAGACATCGTAAATGCTCGAAGGAGACTAATTAATTTTCACACCTATCCTTACTAATTGATCAGCCAGCCTTCGCGCCACATATTAGATCGTCTCCCTCAGTCTCTCTTACACTATAACGATATTATATCCCAAACTGGTAAATGTTGAAAATTACATGTGCCGATAATGCACGACTGGTTTTCATTCAAATAATCTTAGGAATATAAAATAGATTTAAAATTTAAAAGCTAATAAATTCAAGTAGAATCGTCCGACTCGAAAGGAGAAGAGATATAGTACGCTATAAATATCCTCATCTTCTTTAATAAAACTCTACAAATGTAATAAAACGATAGAAAAGAAAATAAGAAAAAAAACGAGGAAGAATAAGGAAGCGACGAGTTTAATTATGAAAAATGCGACGATTCTAGTCGATTCAAGACTCGGTTACAATTAGATAACTATAATACAACGGTATCTGGTTGAGCAGAAGCTTTTCTCGCGACGATCGACTCCAACCCCTTGGAGAAATAGCGAGCAAGCGCAGAAGGTGGTGCTCTTTCTCTGAGAGAACCAGCAGGAAGCCGTTTCGTTGGCAATGGCGGAGAAAGCTTACGGGGTGACGGGGTGACGAGGAAAAGAGTCAAGAGGAAGGGAGAGAAAGGAGGTAAAAGCGTCTAAGACGAGACCTTTCCTTACCATCAACTTGTCTGCCAGATCGATTCGCGACGACGTCTTTGGGGCCTCCAAACTCGGAGATATAAGCGAAACGTTGCTTTACCACCTCGAGGAAAGTCGAATCGAGAGAAGACGTATGCGTCTCTAAAAGAGACGGTTTTAACGGCTCCCTTTTTTTCTTTCTTTATCGATAAAAGATCTCGTGCAACTGAGATCGATTACGTAAGAGAACCTTTTCTTCATTTCCCAAAGGATCGGTTACGTTTCTCCTCCCTTCGAAGATCTTCAATACTTTTATCCTTGGACTAATGGCGATGCAATCGATAATATAGATAATAATTACTATCCATATCGATAACGAGAAATATGCTTTTAGAAATCGATATTTAGACCGCAGGGAATCTTCTAATAGTTCTTGAATATATGCGTGTGTGTTCATTTAGGATATCGTATTCTTCGGTTTGACTGCTCAGATGTAGTTGATTATGCATCGCTATGAAATAAATATGACACGAGAAAATATTTCAAACCCTTTTCAGTTCTATGAATGCAACGAAAGTTATTCGTGTGAATTATGGACGCGTCCGGTACAAAAATTCTACAACGTTACGATTATCTATTAGATTTTTTATGCAGACAAATATTAAAAAGGTTCAAAATTATGGTCAGCTTACTTTAAATGTACCATTGTCCTTGTATCCAAAGCTGCATATACAAATCCGTAACTGTATGTATCCATATACGCACATGTCACTTTTTAGCACTACACACACTCGCACACATATGCATATCACTTGCATAGGAAGAAAACATGCACACGCACACGCGACGTTAAATAAATTAATATCCGTTATTATTTCTTCCGTCGCTCGAAGAAGACTAACGATTATTATGAAAAGTAGTTACGAATACATTTAAAAGGCACCGAACGTACACGAACGTCAATAGCAAATCAAATTATAACGTTCGGTTATAGACACTTGTCTAGGAATGAGAGAGAGAGAGAGAGGAATATAAACAAAACATTGAACGCTCAATTAAGCCGGTAGTTAAAGGAATGTTTTTCTATGTGTATTTCATATTTAACGAATTTCCTAGAATTCGTTGAGAGATTTAAACAGTACCGACGTTGAGCTCGTTTGACTTGGACGTACACATTTGCCTATCTTTCTCTCAATACATTCAATACGTATGGGATTGTTATTATGTTTTTGTACATCTGACCTACTTTTGTATCGTTGACCTACTTCTGTATTGCTGACCTATTTTTCTTAGCAGTGACCAACTTTTCTACAGCTGTTTTTTGTTTCTAACGATTGATTTTTATATTATTTCTTAATATTTAGATAATTAATAAATAGATTTATGTATATGTCGACTATATTCGATTAAAAATTATTACAAAATAATTGTTAGATGTATCTGAAATTTTTAATAAACCTAATTACAGTACATATTAAAAATTACAGGATATCCTATTTGTTTTTTAAAATTTTACTAGTATATTGATTTAACAAAATCTTAAACTAAATGCTATCTTCTTTCGATTCTTTAGAAACAATAATTAAATTATCGACAAATTAATAAACCTACTTGAAAGAAAATATATATATTTTCTTAGAAAATTCTTATATACCCGGTACCCGAGATAAACAACAAAAAATTTCTCTTACATTAGTTTGCCTCCAACAGACGCTGCTAACGCAAACATTCGAACAACTAACTCAACGGCACCGAACGTTCATAAAAACTTTGTTTGTTTCCTGAACGCATGATTTTCTTACCAATAAATTTACATGCACGAAGAGAAATTCTTGGAAATGTCCGGGATACTTATCGTAATGAAAGTTTATAGGTTGTGTATTTTCTTATTTTCAAAAAAAAATATATAAACGTACCGAAAGCGTACAAAATGAAAATAATATTTTCTTGTAGGCTCGTCTTACATTTATTACAAATTACTAATAACGAAATATTCGTTTTTTGTTACTGAAAACGATTTAAAGGAATATCGCAGTACGATCTAACATCGATTTTTGTCTAATAAAAAGAGTTCATAAATGGAACGTTAAAAGATAAGAGATGAATTTTCCTTCGATACAAAATAGGAACAATGTAGTTTGTACAACAACAGAGATTTTGATGTACTTATCAATTTTGTCAAACTGTCATGCATTGGCAAACACATCTAAATGGTCACCGAATACCACTGATTTGCGACGTGGACGAATAAACAGAGAGAGAAAGAGAAAAAATGAGAAAAGAAACGGAAACAGCAATGAGAGACATGATACGTTGAGCTCGCAACAGAAACATTGGCATCAGGTAGTGTCTGGCTGATTTTCTGCTTCGAATCGAGCGTGTTCGTCCTTTTAGTGATCCCACCGGGGGAGTGCGAGAGAATTCGACTCGAGCGACGTCTGGAAAAGCGACGGTCCGAGGAGTCGGAGAGAAAGAGAGGGTTGCTGTGTACGAAGAGGATCGTTTCAGGGTTGGTAGTGTCGATAGCAAAGATAGAGAGATAGACATAGATAGAGAGGGAGAGAGTGCTGGAGGAGGGTGGAAATTGGGATGAGAGAGAGAGAGGGAGCGCCGGAGCGTGTAATTGAGTCCCGTGCACGATCGCTACTTTATCGACCCCCTTATGCTACTCCCACCCCTTCGCCACCCTTTCGCCGTTGCTCCAGAATCCACTGGAAACCACCACCACCACCACCACCATCACTAGTATAACCAGTAGCGTGTTCAACCCTAGACGATCCACCCCCTATCGCCGAGCTTCGTTCCTACTAAACCCTCTCTTTCTCTCTCTCTCTCTCTCTCTTTTTCTCTCCTTTCTTCTCTTCTTCTACTCACGCCCCTCCTCCTCCTTCTCTCTCTTCCACCGATACCAAGCAAAAGATAGTCGAATGCCAAGAAGACAAGGACGAAAACGACGACGAGTGGAAGGGTGACTTCTTGAGAATTGAGAACTAAAAGAAAGGGGCGGACTATGAAGAAGGAAGAGAGAAAAAAGGAAAGAGTCTATCGGCGTGTGTCAGCGTTCTGAAAATTGATGAAAACGAGCTGCCGTTCTTCCGCTCGTCTACAAACGCCATCGTGAAAGATCAATTTGAAAATCTGAGACCGGAAGTCATTTTAACTATCATTCTTGTACCAAGATTTCCATCCCGAGCTCTCGTTGAAAATCGAATCTATGATCCTACGTTGGTACGATTATTTGACAGAAAGTTATAAAAGTTAAGTTAGCGAATCGTCTCTTGTCAATCCTTAGAGATGTCTTGCACATTATGCATAATTCACCTGTATGAAAGTATATGTGAATACGTATAGCGTAGATACAAGTATGTGTGGTCGTTCCTCGTTACAGGGGAAATGCAAGGAACGGAAAGAACGCGCGTTTTTCTCGATGTTTCCGATTGCGAATCACAATGGGCTTGCAATTGTATCGCAATTTACCACATCCTCGAACAGAGAACGTCACGGAGGTACCTTCATCGTTGCAAGCGTAATTACGGATCTACGGAGTTGCTTTCCTGCGCGGTCGCAATAAGACGACGGCTCCCAACGAATGCACTCGAGTGCATCCCTCTGTTTGCAAGAAGCAAGATATAGGCATCACCGTCTTCTTCTCGCTTTTTATTCGACAATGGTTTTGTCTTTGTACGAGCATTGAAGTACCTCAAACATATCCATCTTGTTACATAATATAGAAACGTAGACTTACTTTCTTCCTAACATTTGAAGCCTAGAAAAATAGCAACCGAGAATAGCGCGCGAAACTTTATTACCGTTGAGCGAACCTTTCAATTCTATCGTAGGTGGATGTATACGATCGCATCATAGCAATTAAATCGGTTATTAATAATCCTTTTCCGCGTTTGTAATCACCCATAAAAGAAGCTCGCTCGAGCTAATAGAATATCAACGGGATCGTTATTAATTCGCTATAAATAGCGGTGATTATGGTGGATTTAATTAAAAATAAATATCTTTCTTCGTGTCCGAGGAAAAAAGGAAGGGAGGAAAGAAAATAGGAGAAAATGGGAGCCTATTCTCCCTTCTTATCGAGCGGAGAGAAAGAGAAATGGAGGAAAAGAAGGAAGAGAAAAAGAAAGAGATTAAACCCTTCGGTCCCGCGAGATCCTTTAAGGCGGAGTACGCCTGACACGCATAACAGAGAAATGATTTGATTAAAATGTAAAGGAGAAAGCCGGAGAAGGAGGTCCTTCTGTTTGCGCATTTCACGGTCCGCCTGTAAAAAAGCGAGCTAGCGGGGCTAGCCGTTAGACAGATGGCAGTCGGCGCACTCAATGGCCTGAGAAATTGGATTGCGTTTAAACTCCCGCACGTTTTCAGCTTCGAAGTGCAGATACCGACAAGTCCTGCACCAAGACAGACCTTTTTATGGACGCTGAACGAAGCTAAACCAAAGAGAGTCAACCAATCCCAGCCTAACGACTCTTCTCTACCTCACCTCTCCTCTCTACCCTTCTTCTGCTATCTTTTTCCTACGATATCGCGACTCAAAAGCATACAAATCCTTAAAAACGTCTTCATCTTTTCGGTTCAATTCCGTAAACGCTACTCGACGTATCATCATCCGAAAAAAAAGATGAAAGTTACTTGAAAATAAACGCACGCGTCATCTGGATTAGCGTTTCATGAAATATAATGATAGGAAAAAAAAGAGAGAAAGAGAGAAATCGAATTGGTAGGATCACGCATGCCGCGAGCTAATCGTGAGTAAAGCGACCGGAGGCAATTTTCGTTTCGTACAATGGCCAATCAAACCGATGGAGCAAGCAATTTTCTGTGAGTAACGCTCCGAGCACGTTTAATGTATCGCGCGTGACACACAAACCGTCACCTGTTCTCTCTTGCGTACCATAGACACGAATCAACTCGAAGAAAAATATCAAAATGGATTTTCAATAAATACGATATCGAAGCTTCTAAACGTGTTAACGGATAATCTGCCAGCGGTAAATTAGAAAAGAAATATTCCAAAATTACACCTTGCCCCTGTTGACTGGAAATAAAGAAAAATGATAAATAGGTATAGAAGGAAAAACGATTAACAATATCGTCAAATTCGACTTTAATATCGATAGTTACGATATAAGATCATCGTTGTATCGAAATATATCTGCCTTGTCAAAAAAATTATTCCACGGTGACCTATTTCCAAACAAACCCGTAATGATTTATCGTACAAGTGGTATAAAAGTATTTTTTTTCCCGCTCTTGTGGTCCTTGACGATGCCCACTTTATAACCTACCGCTTAATACTCCGATAACATCCATAAATCAGATCTCTAGATAATCCTCGTGTCTTCCAAGAGTGTGTGGGCCCTAAACACTATTTAAATTATAAACTCCATTCAACTGGAAAGAGAAACGATTATCTATGAAAAAAACTTGAACATAAATTTCATGTAATGTAAATCAAAGAACTATGAGAGACACGTGGTTAAAAGCGAATCTTTCTTTATCCTACAAACGGAATTTCTTTAATACTTGCATTGATTTTCATAAAGAAAAATTCGTGTATCAAACTATGAAACGTACTATCGCTTTATTTTCTCTCGAAAGTTTCTTCCACTCGAGAACAGCTTGGAACGAATCGTATAACCGAGAGAAAGATATGGAGATAGAGAGAACAAACGTGGACGACTTTGGTCTAAAATCTTTCAAAGAGCGAGGAAGAAGATTCGAATCAAAGAGATAGAAAGAAAGAGAGAGAGAAAGAGAGAAAGAGAAGTGTGTGGGTGAACAAGTCGAGATTCTCCAGAGCGGATGGTGATGCAAACACGTACAGGGAGGTTCCGACGGGTGAACCACGTTGAAGCAAAGTAGGGAGATAAGGGCGAGTAGTAGGGATATCGAGAAAGGTGCTTGAGAAGGGAAGGAGAGGTACAAGCCTGGTGGCAGCAATCACCGTGAGTGGGCGACACGCGCTTCTCGTGGGTTATCAGCCTGATGAGGTACTTCCAACCCTCTCTTTTCCTCTCTTTCTCTTCCTCCCTTTCGATGTCTCACGCTGCTGCTACATTGTCCGATGAAACGATAGAGAAAGAGAGAGAGAGAGAGAGAGTTTATCCTATACGTAAACTTTGCTTACCGAATAGATCCAGGAACGACCGATGCTTCACGACTCTTTTACACAAATTTTCTTTCCTTGGAGTAGGTTATTGTAATCTCGTGTAACGTTAGACATTTATTCACATTGAAAGATTACGATAAACGATATTAACGATAAGTTAGGTTTTTTATTTAGAGACACATATCATTTTGTATAAGGAAAAATTAATATTTTATAGCAAGAAGGGCTGGTTATGATAGCAAAGATCACACCATAATGACATCTGGACTCTCCGAAACAATTTCTATACAAATAAACACGGTGATACTCGTTGATAATAAACATTGAAGTGAAATACGCTCGTCTACTCGGATATATTTGGATAGTTAGAAAGGAAAATTTGGTATCGTCGTCATAAATTCGGATACATGTAACGATCGAAGGTAGCGGAAAAGAGAATAAAAGAAAAGGAGGGTAAATGGGGGAGTAGAATGCCATTTGGGTTCGTCGAGTAGGAACCGTAACGAGCATACGTAATTGATGTGGCTTTTTTTTTAAGAGATGCACTCCGGATGGTATTTCATGTAACGTGACACGATTCGAGCGTGATTGCATCGTTTCGTTCGAGCATGGGCTAACAACAAAGTTTCATAATAAAGTATTAAACTAATCGATCAAAATCAATTCTCATATACGACAACGTTGTACATTCCAATCGAATCCTCGTAGAGAGTCACTGTTAACCTGAAAAAATATCTACACACATATAGACCTTACTTCTTCGAGTCGTTCGAAATGGCAAATCTACGATCTTCTCAAGCGTCTCGATCGATCAAATCCTTAAGGGGGTCACCCCGTATGACGGCCGGTTTTTCAAGCATTCTTTACAAATTTTTTTTTTCACGACCAATAAAAAGATAGAAAACTCTTTGAACTTTTTATGATATATTTATTAACATTTCAGTAGTGTGTACCAAGTGTACAAGTATGAAATGCTTATTCACCAGACTTGGTTCCTTCCGATTACCACTTGTTTGCATCGATGGGTCACGGCACTTGCTGAGCAACGCTTTGGTTGAAATGATGAAAATTTAGCGTGTTTTTTTTTTTTTAGAAAAAATCCACGTTTCATACTTGTACACCTGGTAAACAAATTTCTAGGCATAAATCTCTGTAAGAACATGAGTTGTACCACTCCGAAGACACTCATCTTGAACGAAAGTCCGAGAATTCAATTGATGACGAGAATTTTGTCATCGGCCAAGCAAAGCGTTGTTCCCTGTGTTCGTAGAAGTGAGAAAGGGATGGAATGGAGGACAAAAGGAGATAAAGAGAGGGAGAGAGAGAGAGGTGGGGAAGCAAACGTAGCCAGAAGGACAGGCACGCGTGTGCGTTCGATCGACAACGGGGTAATCAATCACCTTCAAACTGCGGTCGTACAATGCATGTTGTGCCACCAGAATCTGCTCGCTCAAGAGCTATTGTTGCCACCCACGTTGTTCCTCTTCTGCTGGCCACCTTTATCCGCCGATCCATCCTACCCATCCAAAGCAAAGTCGCTCGTAAATCGGGACTGTTTGGACTTTCGGATCTGGCCTCGATTCGATAATATCGTTTTCTTTGAAAACGCATTTACGTGACGTTGCAAAGATCGAATAACACTTGAAACATTTTCTTTCGACTGTTCCACGATGAATAACTACAGAGAAAAATAAAGAAAAAGAATCTTAAGGTAATGAGAAACATTTTTTTATCATCTGTTCCAAGAAAATCACCTTATTCGAACACGTAGTAAGAAAGTCGTGAAGTAAGGAAACAATAAACCTACTGTAGGTATATCACAAATTCGAACAAGAGGACATATATATGGGAAAAGGTTTTCATAAGATAGAGCGAGCTTCTTCGAGCTCGAAGAACGGATTTTAAGGGTTCCCTTCTTGTACCGAAAGAATGGACATCGTAAAATCGGTAAACGAATGTTCCTCTCTTTGTGCAATTATATGGAATCAGCAAAAATTTGTATGTAGGAGACAATTTTAAATAGATATACCAAAAGCACCTTCTGCCATCCTCACAATTGAGCTGGAATCTTAAAGAATAAACTTCGAAGTAGAGTACACAATAGGAGAAGGTTAAATGTTAAACGACATAGCCTAGGAAAGAGATGATAGTGATCGACTCAGGGAAAATAAAAAAATTCGAGGTCTGGTTTAGTCTAAAAAAAGAGAAGCCAAGATGAGATCGGGGGGTGAGTGTGCATCTTTAAGGTGGCGTATCATTCTTATATCGTTGACCTCGGCAAAAAACGCAAGATCGTGGCGACGCGTGCCACTTGGGCATGGTTTTATCGCAAGACACCAGCCAGGAGCCAGCCACTCGACCCTATCCAGACGCTGCTTCTCGTCTTATTTTAGTTATTTTTCTTTTTCGACATTAGGATCCTCGGAAAAGCTTAGCTCCTCGAGAACGAGTATCGTCTAAGATACACGGCCACTTTAACGATTAGACAAGAGAACAGCCGATGGCGATTAAATGCGTTTCTGGAAGGCATCTCTCGAAGCCTTCCAGGTCAGAAGAAACAAAATCACTCCGAGGCATTTTCGAGGAAGAAGCAACTCATTCTCATTGCTTTCGCGATCATCGCTAGACATAAAAGTGACATCGGTTAAGGGAACAGAAGATAAAAAATAGATCGCATTATTTACCAACGGAGGGTTAAAAAAAAAGATATATGAGCATCCCGACCGAAATAATATGCCGAGGACGGGAACGGACCACGCGCTGCTTGACCACGGAACAGCAGAGTACTTTTATGAGAGACAATTTATTATCCAAACGACGCGATCTGTCCGTGAAAGATGCGTCATCTGGATTTGCGTTTTCCAATAGATATCTTTCAATGTTCTTCCTATATCCCTGTTACCCATCTCACGTTTTCTACAACTAACGTGAAACCTGGTACACGAAAGATTCACCTTTGCGTGGATTAGGATAACTAATTTTCCAAATTTCAACTAATTCACGATAGTCGTTCGCATCGACGAATACAATGAACTTACTAGACCATGTATAAAAGATAAATGGTAGGTGCTATTTACCTATCCGAAATACGAAATGAAATTCATTTGTAAATTTATTTCCTATACGAGCATAATTCATCAAAAATAAACAGAAAACACTTTCTCCTATCCTATTTAATTCAGTCCCATTCCTCTCATATGAATCTCTTTCCTTCGTATCAAATCTTGTCGTTATTTTCCATCGACGGAAGCGGATCGTATTTAATGAAAAAAATATAAAGATATATTTTCCCCATTAACGCTATCTTACACTTTACGCACGAGTGCTTGTTCACACAAGAAATTAGCACGCGAATCCCGTGGGATTCGCGTGCGTAAGAATAATTACACGCAGTTCGCATCTTCTAGAAAGTATTTCCACGTATATACGATATCGGATTTTGTATGTTCGTTTATATATTTAAGCGACGCGTTAACAATGCACAATTCATGGCAATCTCATCGTCAAATTTACAAATCTACTGATTATATCTGATTGCCAGTAAAAAGAAGAAAAAAAAGAAAAGAAATAAATAGAGATAAAGATAAGAGAGAAATATAAGAGAAATAAAGAAAGTTTACGTTGCGAGGTACAAAGAAGGCAAGAAAAATCGATGTCTACGGAAACCAATGGAGTCATAAAATCAATCATAACGGAAAGGTTATAGCTGATTTTATCGCGATAACTGTACGCCGTGTTAATATATATCCTCGTCCAGTTAGAACTCGAATTCCGTATTAATTAGGCAGCGCGACAAGGCAAAATTATGGAGATATACGTAATAGTGGTAGATTCGTTAAATCTTTAATAGTCGTTATAAAACCGATGTGTTGTAGGAAGACGCGTGCACGCACCTACCATATGCCTCCTCCACTTTAATCACAAAATAAAAAAAGAAATGACCAAAAATTCTTTTTTCAATAGTTAAAGTAATGAATTGTTTATACGAACGTATAAAGAAGTACATAATCGAGTTTAAGAGAAACGATGGAATCTAACTCGAAGAGAAATAGATCTAAGCTCTGCAGAATAGATATTACTACGGATGTAGAATTTCGTCGGGGTGGCACGTAAAGAAGGGACATCGCGACGGGTGACTAAAATCACCTCGACCCGTCGATCCTATCTCTCTCTCTTCTTCTCAGTTAAGGATGAGGGAGGAAACGGGGGGCACCACCTCGGCAACTACAGCACGGATCTCGCGCCATTACTCAGAGATATCGTGCTGCTGTTTCTACCGCTAGGAAAGTCGGCATAAAGCAACCGAGAAGAGACGAACCTGGCCGCCCATCGTGCTCGCTTCGAATACCCGCGTAAAAATGACTTGTGTCAACGTGCCTCGAAAGGACCTCCTACCGTTCCATCGCCATCACCTGGCTACTTGAGGGTCTTGTTTTACTATGACTAGAGAAAAAGAAAGAGATAGAGAGAGATCTGGAGCACACGATAGAAAGGACCTTGTATTGTTATTCGTCTAGAAAAAAATTTATTGACTTTTATAACAAAATGTATTTATTTATTAAAGTTAGTTTATCTCTTGTTTCGAGTTTAATAGCACAATTCTTGCATGTAATTTTCCAAGGTAAAGGAACCGACTTTAATAACTCCGTAAATAATCGGACATTTCCCCTTCTTCTGTTTCTGTTAGGGGCGCGCACGCGGTCATCGATTCGAAAATGATTAGTGATAATGTCAAGGGAGTAGAGGAGGCACGTTCACGATGCGTCCGTGCTCCTCGCAGTCCGTGACTCCTCTCGTCCGATACGCGATTCCACCTAATTGAAATAACCACAGAGTAGGGTGCCGAGAGAGAGAGAGAAATAAAATAAGACTCACAATCGGCAAGGTGGACGATGATCTCGGAGAACGATCGTGGGCGATCCACGTCCGGCGATATCCCATCGAGATCGTCAAATGGATGCCTCCCGTCTTTCTACGTTTCCTCGGCAGCCTGCATTTCCGCTCGCACGTGCCGGTTCGTCGAGGGGATTACGAACCCTCCAAGTCGAACCTCTCCAATGACTCCTTCTTCTTCTTCTCCTCCTCCTCTTTCGACCATTCCAAAGAGAACAAGTGAACGAGAGAGGTACGATCGTACCAATGAAAGACCGAGAATCAAATCACTATCGTCCATACCCATCATTTGCCACTGCTCCTACCTTCGTAATCTTACTTTTTTCCATCTTACATGTTATTTTCCAACCGAAACTTACTTTTCCGGCAAAGATGAAACTTTACTACTCTTGTATTTCGAATTATCGCTTAAAAGCTTCAAGCTATAGAAAATTATTACAAAAACGTCAAGTTACTAATTGTATGATCATAAAACTGACAACAAAAGTTGAATCTTGTTTGTGTTGGAAACAGGGAAAGAGAGAGAGAACAAAAAATAGGGAGAAGCGTATAGGGGAGTTCGAAGCTGATAGTAGATTTAATTGTAATGACCCGAGATATACTGAACGCGATCCGTACGATAAAAAAGGAATAAATCCTCGTAGGATTCCCACGTGAATCGTGACCATAAACGTACGCTTTTACGGTCCACAGTCGATACGTCGCTCCATCATAGATATATCTACCTATTGGCTTCCGGGGTAATCCTGAAGGACCTACCGAGCGAAAAAGAATAATAGACTATGATAAAATACAGACTACGATACCTGCCTTCTAAACTAACTCGCAAAAACTCTAATCTCTCGATGAACTCTTCTCCTATTCTCTCCTAACGTTTTAAGAAATATTCTTCGATGAAGGCTCATCTTGAAATGACCACGGCACACCCTTTTTAACTCCTTTTTAATTTATATTTCAAACTTAATAAAAGATTATTTGTCTAAAAGCGTTATTTAAATATTCACTGTATATTTGCAACCTTTGATTGCAGGATAATAGTAAATAAAAGTTCGTGTTACATGGTATAAATATATTTATGCGAATAGTTTTTTTTTTCTTTTCTTTTCTTTTTTCTTTTAATACGAATGTGTCTACATATTTCGACACAATACAGTGCTAATAAATGCAATTATCTCCAACTGGGTTCATAGTGTAAAAGTTTTTAAAAGATTTTTCACGTAATACTTGTTTTAAGAATTAGTAACTTAATGCGTGTCTATCCGTGACTTACCACACGATTTTAATAAGATAGCTGATAGTCCTTCGAATAGGAATAATAACGTACCTCGCTTTTTAATGATAACCGATCGTCTATATACCATCGTTTAGAATTATTACATTGTTTTATCCATCGTGTCGATGTACGCAGTACGTAAAGTTGAAAAATGATGAAAAACAATGAAAAATGATGGAAAAAGATGTATGATTTATAGTCAAAAATGTACACATTTCGCTAATATCTTAGAGACTTGTGTACGATTCATATATATATATCTGATCGATAAAGTATCATTAATCTTATAAGGTAAGAGTGCTGTCAACTTTCTGTCCTCGCTTATTTATATGATATAACATATAACAATACTCTTCAATATACTAAAAAATACGTTTGCATCGCTCGAATGCAATTAAATTGTCCGAGAGTTGGAGAAGGTTTGGCGACCGAATTTAGCTGCCATACGCGAATCGTCTAGAACAATTTTTCTGTTGTTATCGTTTGTTTGCATATTCTTTTTATAATATGCGGCAGATACATATATATATATACATATATTTTAATGACGTATTTATATGCAAGAGAATCGAAGCGTTTCTTAGTATCTTCTTTCTCCCTCCAATGCCATAGCGCAAGCTACTTATTCTTTAAACTATTTGACATTAATCCAATTAATCGATGCTACGATTCGCTACGATTCCCTCATGCTATGCCAATAGATATCTTACAGACTCTTTATGAAACTTTAAATATCGGCGTTCATCTTCAATAAACAAACCATTGAAAATATTGTCGAATATGTAATACCATGATGGTTTTTATAACAAATTTAAAAAATTATACGACTTTGTGTAATACTTTGCACTTTTAACCAATACATTAGCCTGATAGCACCAATTTGTTAATCGTAAGATAAAACAAAGAGTGGCATATATCTATTAATAATCTGTATCAAACATTTTCCAAAAGTCGAGGATATGCAATGTGCAGATGTATTTTGTTTCAAAGTTAAAAGCAAAAAAGAAAAGAAAATATATTCTTTGTGCTATGCGTATCAACAAGGATTATTTGCTCTTGTCAACATTAATATGCTATTAATCTTATTTAAGAAATTTTTGTTAAATTTAAAAAAATTAAAAATAATAAAGCTAAGATATAAGATTTTTGTATGGAATGTAAATGAAAATAGTCAATTATAGGAAACGCATAGGCAAACCGCAGTTGTTGCGCTGATATAAGGCGGCTTCTAATACGCCCCTTCAATGAATACTTCTTTTTATGTCTAAACATTCGTACAGACGTCATTTCCTCCTATCGTTAATCTACTATGGAGGAGATAATCACCTGATACATTTTAATGTTGTTACTTCGTAGTCAGGGACAATGTATTGCAAAATCAGTAAAATGCTTTACAAAAGCATACATCTTCTTTTCTTCACTGGTTCTGGAGGCTCCAATGCCGCCAATATAGCTTCGTCAAATACATTTTTTAAACCTTTCTAAAATGAACATTTAAAGAAATCAGTAAGTACTAAATAAAATAACTCAAATAACTTAAATTCAACTTATTTGCAGAGAGATATACCTGTGTCAAAGCACTACATTCTACATATTTCACAGCTTTGAGCTCTTTTGCAAGTTTCTCTCCTTGTTCCGCTGATATCGGTTTTTGCTTATTTTTTGCAAGCTTTTCTGTAGTAGCAACGTCATCTCGTAAATCAATCTGAGTACCAACTAAGAGAAATGGAGTCCTCTGACAATGATGAGTTATTTCTGGAACCCACTACAAAGACCATTGAGATTTAATATTCCAAATATCATATGTGTTATTCAATACACTAATACACATTTTATAGCAGTTACCTTTTCTTTAACATTTTCAAAAGACGATGGTGAAACAACAGAGAAACAGACAAGAAATACATCTGTTTGCGGATAACTTAAAGGTCTTAGTCTATCGTAATCCTCCTGACCTGTGATATAATTGTAACACAACATATATTTAATTTACGCAAGTAATTTGCTTTTAATATTTAACCAATAAACCCATTCATTGTCCTTACCAGCAGTATCAAATAATCCTAACGTATACGGATCACCACCTATCATTACCGTTACAGCATAGTTGTCAAAAACAGTAGGCACATATTCTGAAGGAAACTTATTAGTTGTATACGAAATCAAAAGACATGTCTTTCCCACAGCTCCATCTCCGACCACAACACACTTTATTGTCTGCATCTTACTCGCTGCTCTCTATTTCCTAAAACGTTGACAAATCAAATTTTGATAACAAAAGTATAGAAGAAATTATTTCAATGATTATATACTTTACAAAAAGGAATAAATTTACAAGAAAAATCTAATGTTACATTGATCTAATTATTGTATCAATAATATCATTGCACAAATATTATTCTACGATTCTTGATCAAATATAAAAATTAAAAATGTTAAAAATTCCAGCAACGAGCTCTCATAACCTAAATTTACGACATAAATATGTGTCATATCAGAGTAACAAAGATTTGTTGAACAATTTTCACGAATTTGAAGACAATGCAGATAGAGTTAAATATACCAATCGTCACTGTTGTTAAACTAATAAAACTATCATTATTATGACCGCAAATTGAAATGTGTAGATAAAAATGTACGATATGAATGACTTACCTAGTATTGTACTATCGCCATTAAAGATTAAAACCTCGAGTAAGTTTCGAATATACGTAAAGAAATATAATAAATGTAAGTGCATTTAATACGACAGTTTATTTTTTTTTAATATCTCCCACTTATCATCGCAGTTTCAGCACTTATAACTTTTATGAGTTCACTTTTTCAGAAGTAAAATTTCTTACAGGCCTGAAAACTCGCAATTTTCTTCTGGACCATAACGCGCGCGTAATATTTGAAATTCTTTGAATCTTACTTACGTGATCTAAACTAAAACTTTATTAATTATATATACAAATATATTTATATTCGTTAATTGTTCAAACAGTCTAAAGTATTTTTTTTTTTACAATTTTTATCTTTAAACGATAGAACCACTTTTTAATCGAGTAACGTTATAACTGAACATAACCAAAATAACATTTTAAATTCAGTAGATGGCAACACTGTTACAAAACTTGACTACATAGCAAAACAACTAAAAAAAAAAAAAAAAAAAAAAAAGATAGAATGTAATAAAAGGTAACTGAACTATTTTTATGTTACAATGAATCTTTAAGGGTTATTAGGAGCTTTCTATTACATGACACTATGAATATAAATGATAAATGCGCAATAAAAGGAGCAGTACAACCTTTAACTCCTAGTAAGACATTTGATTTCTATAATATATCTCAAAACTATTTACAAGAGTATAATCTCTGCTAGTATCTAGTTTAACATTTATAGTTTACTGTATTGTAAACTATTACTCGTAATAAGTTAATATTACCTTTTGCAGCAGTATCATCATTTTCAAAATCGTTAAGAGGAAAAAATTTAACTGGAACTGTTCGTCATTTGCGAGATTTAGCAGCTAATGTCCATAGGATTATTCAGTTATGGAACAATAATACTCTTGAAGGAATGAATATCTTAAAATCTATAATAGAAGAAAAATCCAATAAAAATTATACCATTCGATTACAAGATTACTGTGACAACCTTGAAGAAATTTGCCATACCTTGGTACATTTAGTTAAATTATATTTATAGAATAAATGTATATATATGTATATAGTAATGTTATTTCTGGGTATATCAAAATTTGTTTATATCAGCTAATCAGTCTACTTCTAAGTTATGCCAAAAAAAAAAAGAAATAAATAACGACATTACTTTTTGATTCACCTAATATATACATATATAGTAGTAATTATCACTCTTATTCCATATGTTACAGAATAATCTAGTAAAGAATTTAGAGCAAATAGTACATCAAGTAAACGTTCTAATAACATTGGATAAAACTACAACGAAATTATTTACTACTTGGCCAATATCTGCATTTGGTATAAATACAATTTCCAATCATTTATTTGTTTTTTTGTTATGTAGAATATTAATTAAAATGAATTATCTTGTATAGGTCGTACGGTAGAAATGATACATACTACTTATAGCAATGAAATGCAAATGAAATATGAAGTTTTGGAAAATATTGCTCATTGTTGCAAAGAGCCACAAAAAATGTTATACCTTTCCACGTGGCTGTATCAACCTTTGCTATCTAAAAATGTAACAATATTAATAGAAGCGATGCTCACAGAAACTGGACATAGATAACACTACAGTAAGTATGTTATATATATATATAATGCATGATTTTCAATTTCTATTGATTTTTTGCTTTTAAAAAAGGAATATATGTAATAATAATAATATATAGCGTTAATGAGAAAAAAAATCACCTTTATTCTTTTTCTCTTGTTTTCTGTTATTATTTTTTTTTTTCTTTCTATAGATATCATTTGCATAAATTTCGCAATACAATTAAGAATATGTTATTTATATATAAATAAGTAGTACCTGAGATCATATAACAAATTGATATACGTAAAAATATAAATTAATGGATGTGCTGCTAATCTTTGCTAATGCGCTTAAACAAAGTGAATCATTACTTCACATCTTTATTTTGGAAGTTGGTAAATAAAATGATCTTGAATTATCGCTGAAAAAATACTGTTCTCCATTTGTTTCCATTAAAATTAAGATCATTAAAATCAACCATAATTTTAAATATTACTTTTAAAGTATAGATGTAACAATGAAACACTTTATACATGTATATGAGGAAGAAGTATAAATCTTATATATAATTATTTAAGCATTGTACTATGTCATAGCACTAATTAGAATCACACATAATTACATTTACATCTCATGACTTATTGTAAATATTTTACTTCGTATAATATAAAAAAATGTAGAATACATATTTACATATAAACACATAAGGAAATTATTTTATGCAGTAATAGGAAAAGAAGACGAAATCTCCTTTGCTTAAATGTTACAATTAGCTTTAAAAATTTCTTATCTTATTATTTTTTTTTTTTTATTATTATTATTCTATTTAGTTATTTAATCGAAAAATAGAACCTCCTCATTCTATAACTGTAAAAATTTATAATCAAAAATATCATGAAAAGAAAATATTAAGATTAAATTCAAACAACATAAAAATACTAAAATAATTATTATTACATTAAAATAAAAAAAAACTCTGTGTCTATAACATAATTGGTCTGATTATATATGATAATCTTATTGCTTTTATAATAATAAAATTTGTACATTCATTAATTTATTCTTCTATTTCTTTTCGTAAAAATGTTCGCAGCTCAATATTAACTATAAATTGGATGAACTATTATTGACAAAATTTAAAGTTATTAGAGTAATTAAGTTTTACATTTTATCTAATAGCAACTATTTTTTTACATTATGTGTATCGTTCAAAAAATAACTGTAGGATATCCGTTTAATTATACAGTAGAATTTTTTTCTTGATAACTACGTATATCTACGAATTCTATTTACATTTATGTTAAACTGAATCATATTGTACATTTTTACAATTGCCTATAGAAAAAAGAATTATATGAATTACTTAATAAGAAGTTACATTCTACTTTGAACTAATGCAAATTTACATATAAAGTTTATAGAAACAAAAACATGTAGTAATCATCAAAAATACATCTGTATCGTATAAAAATTGAAGTAGTTGTACTGCATGTCTAATATTATTATACACTGCACAAATAATTTTAATTAGTATAATACTATTATTCGCATAATTATCTAAAAATCAACTCCTAGCACTTCTATCAAATTCTTCCCTAAGTGCTTCAAAATCAAGATCCGTATCTAAATTAGTATTGTTTGTTATGATATTACCTTCCAAGATATTATCGGGCATAATATTTTTTAATCGTTCGGATACTAATTCATCTACCAAATTCGTTTGGTCTACCAAATTTGTTTGTTCTACCAAATTTAATTGTTCAACCAATTTATTGTGAATTAAAAGATTTTTGTCTATTTCGCTGCTGCTGTTCAAAATATCTAAATGCGCCATATGATCATATTGACTTACTTTTGACATATCCAAATTGTCTGTACTACCAAATATATTAGTATCACAATTATTAGAAATAATTGGTACTGTATCTTCCAAAACAGAAATATTTTCTGAAACTTTACAAATCGAAGTTGTTGGTAATATTTTACATGGATTTGTATCCAGTGCAGAACCTTGCGATTTAGTACTATTTAATTCCAATGTATTCATAGGTTCTATTTTAGAAACTAATTTTTGAAATCCTTTAACAAAATTCTGAGATCTATCTTCTATATTATTCAAATTATTTTGAATATCTTGCTTTTCGTAGGATTCCACTCCCACATTTTCAAGCTTCATTAAATCTTGTTCTACCGACTGTAATTTCATAAAACCTATTTCATCCATATGTTGCAATTTCAATTGAACATAATTACTTTCTATCTTATCAAAAATTTCCGAATGGCTTGTCGATTCTAAATTATCAGGTAAATCAAGAAAATTTACTTTATGAGAATCTGAATTTGAAAATTTAGAAACTTTGTTTATATGTAATTTTTGATACCCTGAATTCTTCAAAATATGATTTGGAATTGTAGAACTTGAAATAAAAAGTTTAGAAACGTCATTAGCCTTATTGTTATCAAGAGAAGTAGAGGTTTTCCTCATCAATGTTAATGCAGATAATACTTCTGGACATTTTAAGTTTGGTGCAGAATCAGTTTTCTTTTCGTTCATAAATTCTGGTATACTATGATCTGAACTCTCAGAAAACCCACTAGACATTCTTTCTTCATTATTTTCTTTACATTCTTCACTATTGGCTATTTTCATTATTTTTGCTGGTGGTTCCTGATTTAGGTACGAAGTTTCCTCATCGTTGCTCAGCGCGTCATTATTGATTTTATATAATCCAGGATTAACACCGAAGACATTGCAAAGTAATTCGTCGTTAATATCTACGTAATCTTCATCAGGTTCTTTATTATCATTATTTACTAAAGATAACATTTCACCTGCTTTTTCTTGTATTTTATACATCAGTTGTTTGACTTCTTGTATAAGCTTTCCAACATTTTTGTCGGATTTTAAAAGTAATAATTCGTACATAGATTGTACATTAAGTACAGGCTTTGTGGCTATCTTTACTATTTCAATGTCCTCGCACACAGATATTGCTTCTTTTAGTTTTTCCTTACGCCGTTCCGATTTAGCTTCGGGTGTAACATAAGCCCATGGTCCCCTTCTTTTTCCCTTACGTTTTAAGGGATCTTGATTTCCAGTTTGTTTTAATTCGGGATCGGGCGTAGGCGGTGGCAATTGTTCAGGACTACCATGACCAGGATTCAATTCAAAATGCCTTGCCATACGTGTCCTTCCCAAATATATTTTGTTACACGTAGGACATCTAAACTCATCGGATATTTTTCTTTTCGGAACTTCTAAACCTGTGAGAAGTTCTTTAGGTGACTCCTCATCTTCAATCTTGTCATTGTTTGTATTATAATCACTGTAACCACCGTCTGAATCATCCAAGTCAGGTTGTAAGAATTCCGAATGGTGTAGATGTTTGTAATCTCGTACCATATGCCTCGGTGGTCTAGTAACCCTACCAGAACGTGTTCTGGCTATTACTTTTTTCTTTTCATCCTATTATAATTTTAAATAAGTACAACGTTAAATTATTTTTAAATTATACGTGTTTTATTGTTTTTCAAAGAAAAATAATTACCTTTAATTCCGCTTGTTCTTCCTCAGGAATTGTTGCTGTCTTTGATGGGATCAAAGAAGGCCTAATAGTATTTTTTTTCGGTCGTCCTCGTTTGCCACTACGATTTTTAATTACGGTTCCGGGAGTAGTTGAACTTGAAGCCAATTCTTCTGGTAATAAGACCCTGTATAAAAATGCATAAATTTTCATTCAATTTGTAAATATTAAAATAGTCATATTTTTACTCACTATTCGCGCTACTTACTTATCCTCATTCATAACTGACCTATACACAATGCTCTTATCAGACCTATTCGTTTCTTCAAGTTGATAATGTTGATTCATTGCTTGAACAATTTTTTTCATACAATTTGGTGGAAGCTGTTGTGTACTAAAGTCAAATGTAAAAATATGAAACTATACGATATATAACAAACTAAATATATGCCCAAATATGGATAAAATAATTATGTAAAAATAACTATAATACAAGTATAACAATTTGTTAACAGTACCTACGAAAATGATGACCGTGTTGTACTATTTGTATAGGATTTTCACTAGATCCTAATGGTTTAGATTCATCTACCATTTCTGATATAACTGTAGATTTTGTGGGAGGTATTCCTTTAGATTTTTTAGTAATCTTCAAGCATGGTCCATTTACATTAATCTTTTGCTTTAAAAGACCATTTTGGAAAGATTCTATTTTATCAGACGAACCATTTTGTTGTATAATTGGTGTTTGTAAAAAATTTGGTATGTCGTTAATTAAATTACTAGAGTTTAATGTAACTGTTTGATTTTGTTTAGTATGGTTGTGTAAGACTGCTTTAGGTTGTGGCTTCAAGATAGATACAGGTGTCGATGATGTTTGCGGTTTTAATAAAGAGTTTGAATTAGTCATTGTTTTAGGATCTTGCATTTTAACAATCGATGCTGCTCTAAATATAACTGGGTTATTTGTCTGTGGTATAATCTTTGTTATAGGCGTTGTTAAACTCTTTTTTCCCACTAAGGAAGAGGCCTTAATTAATTTTGTGCATACTTGAATTGGTTTAAGTTCAGTAGATATTGTCGCATTATTAATAACTTGTGCAGGTTTTGGTACTGTTTTAATTTTAGTAGTAGCACTTTTTAACAGATGAGATAGATTACTTTTTTGTAATGAAGATGATGGTACAGTTTTTATCACCTGCGACATTTGTATCTGCGAAGTACTCGCATTTTGTGATAATACAGGCGCACTATTTACCACAGTATTGTTGATCTGAGAAGTTGTTGTTTGATTTCCTATTTCACAGTTTCCAGTTATAATGTTAGATGTATTTAACATCTGTGCCGTTACATTATTCGTGTTCAAAAAATGAGTCGTAGCAGGATTTATTTTTAGTATTTGCGGCGATATATTATTGATCACTTTTGAAAGTAACACAGAATTAGAATTTGAATTAATATTGATTGTTTGCATTCCATTGATAGAATTTAAGTTAGTATTTGGAAATTTATTTATTTTTTGTATTAATTTAACATGTTTTGCCGGTTTAAATATGGTTTTCGCAGGTTTTAAAATAAATTGAGATGGCAAAATGATTGGAAACTTTTGTAAGATTTGTGCTTGAGAACTTGATACATTGTTTATCGATTGATTTTGTATCAAGTTATCTTCTATCACATAGCATGAATTATCTTTAGTTTTAATTTGTCTAATGTCTGTCCTTATTGTATGTATCTTTGGCTGTTCTAAAACTATTTTCTGCATATTCGAATTGTTTGGCAGTATTTCCAATGTTTGTAATTGCTTTTGTAAAGACATATTTCCTGCAGTCAAATTATTTATAACAGTTTCATTCTGCAATTTGTTATTTGGAGAATCTTCTAGCATTTGCCATTCCGAATAGTTTATGCAGTCAGTCTTAACAATATCATTCATCTCCTCGACATTTTCTACTTGATCCGTTTCAAAATTAAAATCTTCTGTAAAAGTATCATTATGCGGAGATATTGTGCTTATATCTTCTGTTTTACTATGATTATTTGTAGTAATATCAATTGCTTCAAGAATATCGTTAGCTTGATTATGTTTATACGTAACCTCATTATTTTGAATTGTATCTAAATTTATACCAAAGGACTTTATCTGTTCTGGAGTGACTGGAATCATTTGGCAATAATTTTCATCATTTTCAAAAAACTTTACGAAATCATTATCATTATCATCAACAACTTGTTGGATTGCTTGTTGTAAAAGATCACATGAACCAGCCGACGAGGAGACTGCATCGTTTGTAAACACGTTCGAATTCGCTATTTGTGCCATTTCCTATTACTTTATAATTTCTTTGTCTACGTAAGAAAAATTATACTTATCTTATTAATATAATCATATTTTGTGAAATATTACACAAAATTTAAATACACAAAAATTTTAATAAAACTGTTATTAAATTCTTGTTATATCAAAGAAAGAAGATGTTTCCTCGAGCACTATGTATAACCATACAATACCTCTTGTGAAAAACGGAATACAGACAACGTAGTCATAGATTTACTAAAGCTAAAGATCTTTTTTCATTAAAGATGTAATTATTCGACAATACCGACAGATGGCGTGACAGATGCAAAGATGGCGCGACTGATGCACGTTCAATATTTTTAACACTAGTTTCACCTTCTTATACAATTATTCTTTCATAAACCTTCCTGCCGACTTCCTTTTCGTGATCGGGCGATTTATCTACAGGTAATTTTGATTTTATTTTACTTTTATATATCTTACATTTCTGTTAAAATTAATATTATTGAACGATTAATATCTTAATCGATTCTCTCTTTATTAATATAAACAATTATTTTAAACAAAATTATTTCTATTAACGCGAAAATATCGTTTTACTTTAAACATGCGTTAGCACATGGTGTGTGTGCGCTTGCACACGCAAGCCTGCGATGCTAAATCGATGGAAAATTAGCTTTTCTTCGAATTATAATAGCGATGCATACGTTTGATGCATTTCTTATGACGTTTTACATACTTGCTTATCGTTATAACATCGGATGTCGAAATTAATTCTAGTTTATTCGGTATTTCAATTTGTTCTGGTTCTCTCATGTGGTCGCCCATTTATACTATCTACAACATTTCTTACACACTACATTTTAACTTATACCTTAGACACAAGACACTAATATTCAACATGAATAATAAACCAACATTACAAATCTGTATGACTCACGTTATGCATTCTATTGAGTGATAAAGAATAATAGCCAATAGACAAATATTTTCATTTAAAAAGTGATTGTTTATGATAATTGTGAATTAACTTGTAAGGTAAGTCAGTGATATATATTTATTGTTATAATATATTGTTTATGGTACGTAAATAAAAATTATAGTTTCAATTTAATATCGACAAGTTCTCCATTACTTAGAACGATTATTTGTATTTTCAGAAATTTGAAGAAGTTATTCATCAATCAAAATGCCGCAGAACGAATATATTGAGAGACACAGAAAGTTATATGGACGACGTTTGGATTATGAAGAAAGAAAAAGAAAACGTGAAGCACGAGAGCCTCATAAACGGGCAGAGCGTGCTCGTACATTACGTGGCATCAAAGCTAAAATCTTTAATAAAGAGCGTCGCAATGAAAAAATTCAGATGAAGAAAAAGATCAAAGCTCACGAAGAGAAAAAAGTCAAGCAAACATCTGAGAAACCATCCGATGGAGCTGTTCCGGTATATCTTCTTGACAGAGATGTTACCAAAAGAGCTAAAGTATTGTCTAATATGATTAAACAAAAAAGAAAGGAAAAAGTTGGAAAATGGGATGTACCGATACCTAAAGTAAAAGCTCAATCAGAATCTGAAGTATTCAGAGTTATGAGAAGTGGAAAATCCAAACGAAAGTCTTGGAAAAGAATGGTTACTAAAGTTACATTTGTTGGTGAAAACTTTACAAGGAAACCACCTAAATTTGAAAGATTTATTAGACCGATGGCATTGCGTTTTAAAAAAGCTCATGTTACACATCCAGAATTAAAAGCAACTTTTTGTTTACCGATTATAGATGTTAAAAAAAATCCAAGTTCTCCCATGTACACAAATTTAGGTGTCATAACTAAAGGAACTGTTATTGAAGTAAATATCTCAGAATTAGGTCTTGTAACGCAATCTGGTAAAGTTGTGTGGGGTAAATACGCTCAAGTTACAAATAATCCAGAAAATGATGGCTGTATCAACGCTGTATTACTTGTTTAATCCAATTTCAAATTGTCTAATTTAATTAATTTATCTTCTACCTTTATATATTGTTAAACGGATTATTGTAATAAAGAATAAAGAATAAAGAATAAAGATATCTTTATAAAATACATTTTTGGCGCCTCAATCATGCGCGTCAACCTCGTGCGGGCAGACATGAGTGCAGAGAGGGGCCTCGATTACATTGGTCATTGGGCCCCGCTCTCCGCGCATGATCACAACGGTTTTGCTGCCGTCTTTGTCTCGCCTGCGCGCGCATACCGCGCATGAGCAGAGGATAAATCCTTCTACTTCCTTCTTTTATTATTATACATAGAACTTATAATTAAGTTGAATATTTATACAGTAAGTTTGAACGATAATTTTACTAAATTTATTTTGTTAGTTTACTTATTTATTAATTTAAATTTTTGTTTTTTGTATTTTAGCAAGATCTAGGAAAAGAAGATAATCATGCAGATTTTTGTTAAAACCCTCACGGGTAAGACCATTACTCTAGAAGTAGAGGGATCTGATACGATTGAAAATGTGAAAGCCAAAATTCAGGATAAAGAGGGTAAATATCGATCGGCTATTAAATCTCTAATAAAAAGAAATACTTTAAATGTTTAAAGAGTAAAAGGAAAGATATACACAAGATCTTATATGAAAAAATATATTCTTTTTGTTTTTATTAGGAATTCCTCCCGACCAGCAACGGTTGATTTTCGCTGGCAAACAATTGGAAGATGGTAGAACTTTGTCAGATTATAACATTCAAAAAGAATCTACTTTGCATTTGGTTCTACGTTTACGAGGAGGAGCCAAAAAAAGGAAGAAGAAGAATTATTCAACTCCCAAAAAAATCAAGCATAAAAAGAAGAAGGTCAAGCTTGCTGTTCTTAAATTTTACAAGGTATGCATTAAAACAAATACAATTTATATA
>JACGTP010000036.1:938918-949859 GCA_023678845.1 Mischocyttarus mexicanus | reverse complement strand
GATTGAAAATGTGAAAGCCAAAATTCAGGATAAAGAGGGTAAATATCGATCGGCTATTAAATCTCTAATAAAAAGAAATACTTTAAATGTTTAAAGAGTAAAAGGAAAGATATACACAAGATCTTATATGAAAAAATATATTCTTTTTGTTTTTATTAGGAATTCCTCCCGACCAGCAACGGTTGATTTTCGCTGGCAAACAATTGGAAGATGGTAGAACTTTGTCAGATTATAACATTCAAAAAGAATCTACTTTGCATTTGGTTCTACGTTTACGAGGAGGAGCCAAAAAAAGGAAGAAGAAGAATTATTCAACTCCCAAAAAAATCAAGCATAAAAAGAAGAAGGTCAAGCTTGCTGTTCTTAAATTTTACAAGGTATGCATTAAAACAAATACAATTTATATATTGGGTTTTATTTATAGCGCGTTTAATGTATAATCTTTATACTTTTTTTAGGTCGATGAAAATGGAAAAATTCATCGTTTAAGAAGAGAATGCCCTAGTGAACAATGTGGTGCTGGCGTTTTCATGGCTGCAATGGAAGATCGTCACTATTGCGGTAAATGTGGCTATACGCTTGTGTTTAACAAACCAGAGGATAAATAAATAAAAAATATGTAAGCAGTTTATTTGATTAAACAAACTTCTTAAATACTTGACGAATATTAACTTTTAATTCAGTTCTTTATCTTATTTCCTAACATATTCATAAATCTGTAAGTAGGAGGTATATCTTTCAATAATATTATTGAATCGATCTTACCAAAATATATAAATAAAATATTACAATTCTCAAATATTAACCCTTTGCGGTCGGTGTCCCCGTAGCCAAGACATTTTTAAATCGTTGTAGAAATCGACGATAGATCTGCTTCGATCTGCTGGTACTCCCAAAAACAAAATCTGCCGATCGCAAAGGGTTAAAATTGTCAAAATAAAGTCACAAAATAAAAAAAGCTTTATTTTTTTATACTATTTGTTTCAACAACAAAAAAATGTCATTACTTAAAACTTTAACTCTCAAATGAGACTGTTCATCAAAATCAATTCGGATTTATTACTGATCTAAACGCTATTTTATACATTTTTATGTAGGAGTAGAGAACAGTCTTAAAATACAAAGATTAACATAAAGAGGGAGAGATTCAATTCATTGGTTTTAATTAGTCAATTATGCAACCCTACCTAATAAATCAAAGTTGTTTTGAAACAGTAATCTATTCGCTATGTTTTACACTAAATATATCTATTTTATGACATTTACAACAGAATTAATTTTTTTTCTCGTGTAAAGCAAATTTGTGTAAAGTATTATACATACATATTCAGTAACACTAAGAAATACATTAATTTCAAATACAAATGGTAAATGTTTAAATATTTATCACTAAATTATTCCATATATTTTATAGAATTTTTAAATATAATCACAGTGCATCAATAAGTTCTTTTCTCTTTCTTCAACTATACACAAGATCATTGATGGAACAACATTAACAAGAAAATAAATCTGAAATTCAAATATATATTGTAGGTGCAGAAGTGTTATTCGTAAGATTATGGGCATGCATAGAAATTGTTTTTGTTACTGACTAAAATACCTTGAGCTAACAAAGGAGCGTAACATTATTCGATAAATTGTATTTATAATTCAGATTTACTCTGTTGTCCTGTGCGAGTATTGGTATTTTTCAGAGGTGGTTTTAATACTGAAAACATTTTTTCTGTTGCGGTAGGATGAATGCTCATTTGTAATTCCGTTAAAGATTCTTCGGTCTACACAAAGTAACAATATTATTTTCATCAATTAATCAATAATTAAATAAAAAGTAGTATAATATTTAGTTAAAATATGTAACTTACTTGTCTAAGTAATTGTGCAGCGGTATGCAAAACTCGTTGCCATTTCCGTACTTCTACATTATGTAAACTTTCTTGTTGCTGTAACAAATTTATCCACTCTTCTTCAGTCTTTGGAGTGTTCCTGTAAATAAGAAATACATTTAAAATAAACTAATTTGATAAAGCATATATTAAAAATTCATCAAAATTACAATAACCTATGCGAGTGTTATATTAATAGAGTATATATATATATGTACTATATTTACTATCAATTAATAGAATACAAGCTTAAGTACGTATTTAAAAATTCAGCAAATAATATATTTCAATTGTTACATACTTAAGAACATGTAAGTCCATTATTGTGTAAGCTGCAGCTTCTTCCAGGCCCCACAATTTGTAATACAACAACCCATTGATTATCATCAGACATAATACTGCTACCAGAAGCATTGAACTAACTATCATGCCTGCATCGCTTCTAGCACTGGCACCTATGCATTTAATCAATATAAACAAATAGATTTTCTTTACGTTGCAAATTATTAATACAAAATACAAGAGAGAATATACTCGTGAATTTCATAATACCATTATTATTGTGTATATGTGGCAAATCTGTAGGTAAAGATTGATGGTTGGGAGATATATTATCTGGCGAATGATTTTGTAAAGCACTTCCTGCACACGTTACTCGTCTCCTTCTACGTGTTTTTCTCTTCAATCCTGCACTTGCCGTACCTTCTTCACATTCTACATTCAAAGCTTTTATTATATTACTAAAATAATCATCGAGTCCAGCCCAACAACTTTTTTCTATCATACCTATCACAAGCAAATTTAACAATTAAATAAAAGTATATGTTTCATTAGAAAGAGGGATCTCTTCAAAAACTTACTTTTCACAAAAGACCAAACATTCTTTTTATATTTAATTTGTGAAAATACTGCCAAACTTGTTTCATTGTCCGATACGCTGTTCATACAATAATGAGACAACACGCTAAAGGAATCTGCATATGGAATACCTGCATTTGTGCATTCTACATCAATGCAGTAAAGATGCCCTGGTCTGCTACATGGCAACATAATCTAAATGAAATATGAAGTACAATACATTTGACATTACTTTATTTACACAATATATTATGTAAAGTGTTTAGTTTTTCTTTATACCTGCGTTTCTGTAACTTGTGAACTCCTTGGACCAATTGCTTGAGTTAGCGATACTGTCATAGAAATAGTCCTCATTTTCTGACCAGTTTGATCATTCTGCGTCCACGCAGATTGCACCAAATCTAAGTCAATGAAAACAATATATCTGGATTTTAATTTAGTAAATAAGCAATATATATTAGATTAATCAAAACATAATAATTAACACCTTCCATGTCGAACAATTATTGCTCGATTTTGTATTCAAACTATTCGACATTTTGACGCATTAAATAAATATGTTAATGTGTACCACCAGTGTTAATATTATCATATTTGATCAATCCAATATTACAAATACACAACAATACTTCAGTTTTCTCTATTGCGGCTATATATTAATTATTATGTATTACCAGTGGTTTTGCGTGCAGTGTGAAAATCCAAAAAAAATTTTGAATTTGTGAATAACAAGGTGAACAACTGGTCTATATGTATAGGGAAAATAATTTTATAGAGTTCACGACCTTCGTGCGGAGAAGTGCATTTCATAGCTCCACGAATGCTAAGTTTTGCTAAAACATTTATTTTTTATTATAGCCAATAAATAATGGCAATAAAATGAAATATATAAATATAAATATAAATAAGGTATTACCAGTATGCTTTTCAGCTTCACTTTCCGTCGTATCGCTTAGATCAGTTGGATCAAGAACTGAATCTGTTCTAGGTTGAAGTGGGGGTGGAGGTGGAGATAAAGATACAATTTGTTCCTCCATTTCATTAATTGGTTCTACAATAGGAGAAGTTGAATTTTCCATGCTTGCACCTTCTGCCTACGTTTTTAAAAGATAAAATATATAAATATGATAACACTCATTGCATAATAGGCAACTTGATATTAAATATATTACTTCAGAAAATGATTCCACAGATAATCGCGTTGAAAATTTCTCTTCGTCTGTAGCTGCTAATGGCGGTACATAATCTTCATCGTCGGACGTTAATCCCAATTCATCCCCATAACTAGTATGAACAAGTTGCCACATTTCGGCCATACTCATAGGCTGAAAGAAAACACCATGAGGAATTGATTCTTTTTTTTTTTTCTTTTTTTTTGCTTTTATTAGAATATAAATACTTAAGTAACATCATGATAAAACTTCTATACCAATCTTTCTTATTAATCTAGCTTTCACTATCAAGATAAGATAATATAATAAGGCATTGATATTACTTGCATAAACACACAAATGTTATTTTACAATCTGCTTTATGATATGAAACACGTAATTAAGACTTTTGATCAAATTTCTTTTTGTAATATGAAATTTATCCTACCTGACCAATCAGAGCATTTTGCCAAACACGGAATAACATCAAATACGTCTTGTCCCTTGCACCAAACGAAGTCAAGAAAAATTTATCGCTAACTGTAGATATTAAGATAGCATTGGGAATCACAAGCGCTGTTTTTTCTTTGGTAATAGATGTAACGTCTTTCCAACGTAGAGACACCAATGTCTCCCACATGAAAATATTGGCATAAAAGCAGACGTAGTTCTGAGAGACATAAAGCCTTCCATGCACTAATATCTCGCGTTGCAGGGCACAGGAATAATCTAAAAATTCAATTTGTATATATAAAATAAGGCATAGAGTTAACAAGGAGAATAAAAACATTATGTTTAAAGGAATAAAACTAATTTGTAACGTAGTTTGATGTGCATCCATTAACTATCAACTTTTATGCCAACGACTAATTTAAGAGAAATCAAGATATATTTAATATAATTGTTAAAAAACCCAAAATGTTGTATTAATTGATCGATCTAACAACAGGGCTTCATGAAACAATATCAATAAAGATGATTTGTTTTTCTTTTCTTTTTATGCAATATGTGTACACTTATAAGTATCAACAATTGTCTAATTTAAGGGGGGAGCCTGATTTAGAGGCTTCAAAAAATCGATTTTTTTTTTTTTTGCATAAATGTCTTCCCTAACTATCCAAGAATGTGTCCCTAAAATTTCAGAAGAAAAATCAAAATATTTTCGGAGTTACAGAAGAAATTGTGAGCAAGCGTCGAGCAGGTATACGTGCGGCCGATTAACTTTACCACGCGATTTCTCGGTTTTTTTTTTTACGATTTTTCCTTACGGGCGGGAAAGATAGGGAAAAAATTAAACGTCTTATCAAAACGAGACAAAGATTATTGTATTCGGAATTAAATTCGCTTCTCGTTAAACCTTAGAAATCATAAGAAAGTTATGATTAACCCATTTTTTAAACAATTTAAAGTGAATTTTTTTTTCAAAAAAAAAAAATTTTGTCATTAATTAGCGAAAAATTGTTGAATCTCTCACTTTTTTCTTGAATTTGACTGGTTTAACGAAAAGCTATACTATACTAACATAAAAAAAAAATTTTGATGGGCCTTTGTTTCAGATGGAAATTGAAACCTGCATCTTTCCCGCCGCAAAAAACAGGCGCCTCGGCAAAATGCTTGTACTAGGCATAATATGAAATATATTTTAATAAAAAAATTTGAGAAGACTGTTGAAATATAGAACAATAAAACCTGAAAGTTTCGTTTCAATCGAATATTTCTTTCTTTCTCAAAAAAATTCTCGAAAAAGTCGATTTTTTGAAGCCTCTAAATCAGGCTCCCCCCTTAATGGATACAGTATTGCAACATGAATCCTCAAGCCATGTTTATGGGTAAAAGGTATTAGTTTTTTTAAATAAATTTTAAGGATTAAGTTTTTAAAAAATTTGATACTCAAAGATATTAATCAGATGCACGTTTATGCAATGTATAATTTTAAATAAAAATAAAGATAAAAGAAAAAAAAAATAAGAGTTTGAATAACATCAATTTCTCTTAAAAAGTAACTAAATAATGCCATATCTGAACAACAAAAGCAATGTCAGATGAGGTGGCAGGGGATAACTTACTAAGGAGAAAGATGATAGATAGAGATGTATCACAATCTGATTTGTGGATTCAGGATTCTTCTATAAAGGTTCTACAATTGATATAGTCTCGCATGAATAACACTTAAAGCTATAAAAAGTGTAAGAAATATTTTAGAACTTTGCTAACCCTATTGACCTGCTTTTATTGTATCCTTTTTTTTTTTATTTAAATATAATACGTCCTTATGAAAAATAAAATTACTTACCTACAACTAATCTCTCATCGTCCGGAACATCTTTGAATATTCGTTTAAAATCTTCTGATCGAGATTTGTAAGTTGGGTATAAGACATGGTACCAAGATTTCTTTTTATTTCGATCTCCATTCCTGGATTCCTTTTTACCTTCATGTACGGAACTCTTATTGTAATCTACTGAATCAGATGACTTGTTTATCGCTTCCTAAATAACAAACGATAATGAAATGATTGGAATTTAATAAAAAAACAGCTAGGAAAACCCTAACATTAATATAAAATGTAATATCACCTGCGATTGATCATCAGATTTATTTGCACGATTGGATTCTTTACTCGAGTCAGAGTTTAATCTAATATATTCTCGTTTGCAATGAGCTTTAGGACTTGGACGAGGAGATAAATTAGGACTAGATATAGGGCTACCACCTCCACTATTTATTGTTTCTTGAGGTATCTCTGTTGATATTCCATTTCCTACATTTATAGCGCCGCTTTGATGTCCCAAATTTGATGAATTTATACTATTTATTACATCATGACTAGACATTAACAAATTTTCAACCGATTTATTCCTATAAGAAAGAATATTAAAGTCAAATTTTGTCTTCAAAATAAGTAAAACATGTTTGCATTATCAATAATATAACTACAAGCTAAACATGATCAAAAAAAAAAACTCATATATTAAATGGAGTTAGTATAATGCATGTGAGTAAAACTTGCACATGAAAATACATACATGCTTGATACAGGATATTTGTGTATCAATTCCACTTTATAGTGTTTAATATGTACACAATAGCATTGTCGAATAATTCAGTTGTAGAATATTCCACCCATTGAAACTCCAGAGTATTACAAATTAATTACACAAAATAAAGCGTTCATGTTAAGATACAGTAGAAACGATTAAAAAAAAAAGATATGTATATATATATATATATTTATATTTTTATATATAGATATATATATATATATACATATATATATATAACATACATGTACTTAAAAATCAAGATAATTATTCGACATTTAGAAAAGAATCACCTGCCACCGTAAGAATAGACATATTTCAAAGCAAGCAAGCTGTCACGTTCAACACAAATAAGTTGTTATGGAACAACTTTAAATCATAGATGACATTGTGTTACTAAGTATCAATAATTTATAAAGAGATTTCATAACAAATAATGCGATGTCTAGAGTTTCAAAAAGAAAAACAAATACTATTTCCACTATATATAGAAATCACAGTTCTTTTTTTATTTTTCTTATTCAAACGTAGAAGCAAATTTAAGTACGAATTTTTAACCGATTAATTCCTTCTGAATGAACGGCCATACTGATGCTCGTATCAACCAGCGCCATAACTGACAAGACTATCATTCCAGTCCTACCAATAGCATCGACACAAATAACACTATCGATATAAGGTAGCCAATAACACTATCGACACAAATAACACTATCGATATAATGGTGCTACCTTGTTGCAATCTATATATATTCTATGTTACATGCATACAAATTTAATACAATTGTAGATTTTATTAAGTCCAAACATTTACATCACAATCACACAAGATGAACGAAACTAAGAATTAAGGGAAAGAACAACGACGGTCTATCGATCGGGGGGAATTATTGACATTTATCGAAAAGGTAAGAGACGACCAATCACATAAGCAAGACTACGATGATAATTGATTGATCAACCGTTTTCCGTAATTCACATATCAAGGCTACCATCTTATCTACTATCTTATCTATTCAAAAGTTCAAAATACATTTAATATTCATATACAAATGAAAGGAATAGATCACATGTGTATATGTATACATGATATATAAATATATATATATGATTTATATCTTATATATATATGTTTTTCGAAGTGCGCGTGCGTACATGGACGACAAGGCAATCAGTTAAATTTCATCTATAAAAATTCCCTAAAGAGAAAATCGTGAAAAAGGATAACCGACAGTGACATTTATTTTTAGACAGTTACTCATTCAGTCAGTACATACGAGAGGTCAGTGCACGTCACGTAGGTAGCATTCGGAGTGAAAAATTTGGTGAAATTAATTTGATTTTGTGGATAAAAAAGGGGTCTTTCCTGAGACTCTCTCGCGGCAGAACATTGGGGGGCAGTTCGCGGAGGTCTCAGGTTTAAAAGAAAATTCCTGATCTACGTTAAAAATAGTGGCGAACGTTAGAAGGAGTGATCGCGTATACGCTGAAAAGTATTCGCGGTGTCCTATGTAATATACTGGTGTTGTATTTGAAAACTGTTCTTTTCTTAAAGCATTGCTGTCGTTTCGACGTCTGTAAAGAGCAGACGGACCGTACGACAGGTTATGTCAGCTGGATTGGCAGGTGCTGTCTCAAATCAGGTCAGTGTGTTGACTTGCTACCACACTGCTACTCTGCACATTCCTTTCACTGAAGCAGCCATTCTAAATTTTCTATATTTTTTCATGCAACGGAATGCAGCGGATGAAAGGGCAAACCAACAATCAAGGTAAGACCTTTTTTTTTTTATTGTTATTACATATCTTTTTTTTTACGTCACTCTTATAATTTTTGCGCGTGTATGCGTCTCATACTGTATATATACTTTTAACGCATGTATGTGTGTGCGCGCGCACGCGCGCGACAATGTCGTTTAATACGTATAGGAACCTAGTCCGTATCTATCTATACATACACACATAATATTTGTACTATCTATGCAACGGATCGTCTACATATTACTATTTTACAAATATATATATATCTCTCTCTCTCTCTATTTATATATGTATGTATGTATATATTGTTTATTTTTCAATATTTCATCTTTTAATATAAATTTACTTGTGTATTATAGTTTGTATTTGTAATTAATTAATATCTGTATACGTAGCTATAGTCAAAGATAAACGCTTCCTTCCGCTTTATTATTATTTATAATTATTTAATATAATATGAGGTTAAAAATAAAGTAAGATTTAATACGTAGTATCTGTGTAATTTAAGAACATTATAAATGTATTTGCTCACATAAAATCTTTATTATTATAAATAATTTTGTTACCTTTAGTTTAGGAAACAAACTATACTTTATATTTATATACTTGTCTTTACTTGAAAGATAACATACTTGCTTTGATAATATATTTTTAACGCATATGTAAAATTCATAATATCAAGACTTTTGATATTAATATTTTTAAGGCATTCAAAATTGTACATTATTATTAAGTTAATTAAATATAATATTATGTTCTGTAGTAAGCAATGGTCCCAAGGAACATCAGCAACAGCAACAGCAATCAGAACATGCTGCTGGAGAAGATACTGGGTTTGATTCATGGAGAGGAAGTAACAATACACAGCATCATTCAAGTTATCCAATTAGTACTGGCGATCCTTACAGTCAATACTATGCAGGAACATCATTTCCTTATCAAACGTTCGGTGCAGGGGATGGTACCTGGTCGAATGGAACAGATCCAGTTGCATTTCTCTCTGGATACGGAGGTCAAATAAGTCATGATGCATATAGTATGGATGGAATGTTCTCCGCGAGTGCTGGTGGTGGTTTTAGTACATTTGGTCAACCTGCCTTCAATTATTTCCATGGGAATGGTGATTTTAGTGCTTGGAGCACACCTAGAAAAACTCGCTACGAAGATTATTATCAAGCACCGAGGGGAAATGAGAGTTACCCAACACCGAGTAGCGCCACTATTAAGACTATTGAACAAAGTGTACAAAGCTTATCGATTGGAAGCGGGGAGGTTCAGAGACAAGATCAACAAACAACATCTAATCAACAGATAAAATCAGAAGCAAAAGAGCCAAGAAAAGTCACTTGGGCAAGCGTAGCGAGTCAACCTGCTAAACCTGTTCCTCCACTTTCTTCATCGCAAGGAATGAAAAAGAAAGCTGGAATGCCACCACCACCTATTGTACCAGGAAAACACAATATGGATATAGGAACATGGGGCGAAGGAAAATCATCTGCTCCTCCTCCACCAACCGCACCTCCACCACCACAAGTGCAACCACCAGTTCCACCTCCTCCGCCACCTGTTCAGAGACAAAGACCACCCCCTCCACCCTGTTGGAACAGACAACAAACAACTCCTCCACCACTTCCTCAATCGCAGATCCATATGTCGACCCAATCGCAGCACCAACAACATCAACAGCATCAGCAACATCAGCAGCATCAGCAGCATCAGCAGCATCAACATCAACAACAGCAACAGCAACAGCAACAGCAACAACAACAACAACAACAACAGCAGCAGCAGCAGCAGCAGCAACAGCAACAGCAGCAATCGCAGCAATCACAGCAACAGCAGCAGCTTGTGCAAACGCAATCTCATCCCGTTTTGGATGAACTTAAAGTGAAAAATGATTATAATCCGGTAGAATTTGATCAGACTGCACCTGGAGCTAGGTTTTTTGTAATTAAATCTTATTCAGAAGATGACATTCATAGATCCATTAAATACGAAATTTGGTGTAGTACAGAACATGGAAACAAAAGACTGGATCAGGCATATAGAGAAGCTAGCCGCGAAGGCGCACCTTTGTATCTTTTTTTTTCTGTTAATGGATCTGGCCACTTTTGTGGTATGGCTCAAATGGTTTCTCCCGTCGATTATCAAAGTAATAGCTCTGTTTGGTCTCAAGATAAATGGAAGGGACAATTTAGAGTTCGTTGGATTTATGTCAAAGATGTCCCTAACATGGAATTACGACA
>JACGTP010000036.1:927566-938159 GCA_023678845.1 Mischocyttarus mexicanus | reverse complement strand
GCAGCAGCTTGTGCAAACGCAATCTCATCCCGTTTTGGATGAACTTAAAGTGAAAAATGATTATAATCCGGTAGAATTTGATCAGACTGCACCTGGAGCTAGGTTTTTTGTAATTAAATCTTATTCAGAAGATGACATTCATAGATCCATTAAATACGAAATTTGGTGTAGTACAGAACATGGAAACAAAAGACTGGATCAGGCATATAGAGAAGCTAGCCGCGAAGGCGCACCTTTGTATCTTTTTTTTTCTGTTAATGGATCTGGCCACTTTTGTGGTATGGCTCAAATGGTTTCTCCCGTCGATTATCAAAGTAATAGCTCTGTTTGGTCTCAAGATAAATGGAAGGGACAATTTAGAGTTCGTTGGATTTATGTCAAAGATGTCCCTAACATGGAATTACGACATATTAAATTAGAAAATAATGAGTATAAACCAGTAACCAATTCGAGGGATGCACAAGAAGTTCCTCATGCGAAAGGTGTAACGGTTTTGCGTATACTACATACTTATCGTCATTCTACTAGTATTTTTGATGATTTTGGACATTATGAAAGAAGACAAGCAGAGGAGGATCAGCGTAAAGCACCTTTGAATTCTATGCAACATCATCACCCTTCTTCCAACCATAGAAATAGAGGACATCCAGGAGATCTATCACGAGACCATCATCAGCATTCTCAACATCATCTTCATCAACATCAACGCAAGGTAAGCATTGATTTCGTTTAAGTGACGTACGTTGTTATTCGTGAAAAATGGATAACACGCATGTTCTAATTTTTCCTTCCCTTCCTCTCCCTCTCCCTCTTCTCCTTCCCCTACCCCTGTTATTTTTAGGATCGAGATGGGGGCCGTGGTAGAGGAAGAGGAGGTTCTCGTCAGTAGCAATGAATACAGTGGAAAACTATTATTATTGGGAAGAAAAATGAATGGACAAGAAGAAGAACGCTGCGACTAATTATCATCTTATTCCATACGTTCGCTTTTCAGGATTTGAAACAGGCCTTGCCTTTCCACCATAGAACTCTCTACATCAAGGCCACTTCCTTTTGTTAAATGATTAATAATACATATGATAATTAGCGTCGCGTAAGCGATATAAATATTGGATTTTTACGCTAGCGTCGCGTTAGCGTAAAAAATATTATGTAATAAATATTACAAAGAAGAACATAATTCAATCTCAAAGGATATTGGGTAAACTTGATGACGGTAATAAATATCTAGTGTGGTGTTGCGTGTTATTCGTCGAAAGGTGTTTCTTAAACGTACAAATTAATAAAAATGAAAGGAAAAAAGCAAAAAAAAAAAAGAGAACAAACAAACAGGATATGAAACAGATGGGAAAAAAACTGTAATACATGGACTAATTCTTGTAAAATGCTTAAACTTTTGTTGAAAATGTAAAAAATCTACGCGAGAACAATATTATATCAAGTGTCATTTAAATTAATCAATGTTCTAAACGTCAGTGGACATGTAATCCGGTGCCTGCAACTGAGAGGGCTTTCCTTTCTTTGTTAAAGAGATGCAGGGGCTTATTCAATGTTCTGTTATAATCATTATGCTTGACTATTGAATAGTAGCTATAGTTATTATCTCAACTGATTGTTTTAATTCATTATTCTATTATATTATGGATTGCAAATATGGTTCGAGATATTATACAAGAAAAAATAAAGGGAAGAAAAAGAAGGACGAAGGGGGACAATATTGTGCAGTTACTTTGTTGTAACTTAAACAATAATTATTGATTATTATTATTATTATTATTATTTTACAATATGACATGTATTTCACAAAGCAAGATATTCTTACTGTTAAATATGTTATTATAATTTTTCTTGTGGTATAGTATAATCTCTACAATTGATATAACAAAAAATATATCTTGCAAATTAGAATTATTTCTACAATGAAACAGATTTATTTTGCATTTTTCTATTAGGCTTAGATTATTATGTCTAGATCATCTCTATCTAAAAACTATGCTTTTGATGAAAGTGCTACGTAATTTAGAAAACAGTAATCTATATTATCTATCAATTTTACAATCTGCAAATGCAAGTAGTAAATCAATATTTTAGGCAACAATATATATATATATATATATAACATATATATATAGAAAATTTACAATGTAAAAAATATATTTAAAAAGGAAAGATTACTTCTTCCTTTCATTAGCCTTACTTATGATTAATATTTCATTAAATCGACTAATTAAATGATCAGTAATGTCTGACGGTTGTCTAAAATAGTATCACTAGATTTCTGCTTTAGTTTATTTACACTTAAACAAAACTTATATTACATGATTGTAAACTATTTCTCTTTATGAATCAATAACATTTGTATAGACTAAAATGACTTTTATAATTCATAGTTTATGCAAAAGTGATAACACATTTGCAATAATCGATGATTATTATTTACCTTCTGCAATATATAAATACATACAGTATCAGTAATATTATGAGATCTTGAGTTGGAGTCTACTTGTTGATATCAAAGAAATATTCCTCTTAAATTATCTTTATACTTATACATTTTCAGAGAAATTGATTAATATATTCTGAAGATCGTGAGATTATAGTAACTCATATGATTCTGATAATAACATTAAGTATTCTGTGTGATGGATAAAGAAAAATAGAAATATTTAATAGATCTGATCTAGCCAAACTAAGGCACTGATGAGAGATTTTATTTCATGTTTCAGAACATTTCTTTTGTTTTTCATTTAACATTATTACAAATTTGAGAATTTAGAGAAACTTCATTCCCTGTTTCTTTTTCACCAAAAATATCTGCATCGTGTTGTCTTTGTTGTATTTTCTTAGTTTCTATCATTATATCATTTTGAAGTAGTTCTTGTTGTGCAAAATAATTGCGCATATTGTCTCGTATCTGATGATTAAATTTTTCAGGATTTGCTTCCATATAACGATATACGAAAAGATCAGCGCCGTTTATAGTAAAATAATGATTAAAAATATTAATTTGAGCTCCAATAAAAAAATCTTGTGGTGTGTAATATAATGGATTATCTCTATCAGTGTCAGGTTTTGCAACTAACATGGCTTTCAAGAAGCACCCTTCATGACGACCAGAATTACGTTTTTCGAGTTCTTTTATTAACAGAGTACCTTCGCTTAAATCGTATTCTAAAATGAAGTCACGATCTTGATCTTCAGGATGTACGCTATCCAATTTCATAGAATAACGTAATTTTCGAGGAAAGTTAGATAATTGTCGTATAACATCTTTTTTAAGTGGCTTAGGTCTAAAGGATAAACACGAAGCATATGTGTCTTCGGGTGTTCCAAATTTGATATGCGGAGGTATTTTAAATTCAGACAATGGCCTTGTCTGATCAGTAGGTAAATCAAGAGAAATATTATTGGGCTGAATTATCTTCAATACTTCTGAATAATATTTTCTCGTAAAATGGTCGCAATCGTATAAAAAAAATTGTCTCCCAAATATAAATACCGTCTCACCTATCTACATATAAAACAGAATCGGATATTCAATAGATTCGAATAATCATCTTTTAAAGACAATTAATTACAATTGTGACTTACCTTGAAATCTTTTGGCGTATAATATTCTGTTATTTCAGGGTCTCCATATTCCATATATATTCCTGGATAGGACGATGGAAAGTTTTTCCAATTTTTCGGTACTTTTACTCTCTTTAAAAGCATTACTACGGGATCTTTGCCATTGTTTGGTTTATGAAGCTCGCGTATTGCTATGGTATCGTCCATTAAAAAATACATTATTTGATAAAAATCATCATTCCATTTGGCATTAAATGATAAAATCATCCTATCATATTCTAAAAAACGTCGCCTAGTATCGTCGGGTATTTTAGTAATACATGCTGTAACTTTAGATTTCATTTTACGATCTTCTATATAAGGATCTATGGGAGTGTCTTCTTTATCTCCAACATCTATACCCTGACTACTTAAAAATTCTCTTGTAAATAGATCGCAATCTATAATATGATAAACTATCCCATGGATGCCTGTAAGCAATGGTATTATAAACCTAAAACTACTAAATTAATTTCATTGCAAGTTAGGAAAATGATAAATAACATTGTTGATTGGTATATATTTAGGAAAATTCATTTAAACGATTAACACTTACATATATCTTTACCAATATTAAGATCTTTCCAGTGGAAATAATCACCATTGATAGTTTTTGCAATTCTATTACGCTTTACAAGTTTACCTTGCGAAAAACCAGCATCTTCTATAAAAGGCTCCATTACACACAAAGTATCATCTTCTAAGAAATATATAATGTATACATGACGAATGCGAAAATGTTCGTTTGGAGAATGAAAAACTCCTTGACGAAAGAAAGCCTTAAAACGAAGACATTTTTGCGCGAACAATGCGTAATGTGGTACAAACCGTTGATATCCGTAATCACGTACGCGACCGTACGTTAACGATGGATCGTATCTAAGTTTAATATATCAGTCATTATATAATCGAATCTTGAGAAATTAATTAAACTTACGGCAGATTTAGCAATTTTTCATAATAATCTATAAAGCTTGCAATAACTTACTGTATAGGATCATTCTCTTCTAAATAGGCAAGAGATGCAGCATCGATAGGCCTTCCCCCAATACCGAATTTATTGTCATTTAATATTCGAAAACCATTTAAAAAGTCTAATTTGTGCCCGAGTCTGTAATCTTGAATCTTTAGGAGTATTAAACATACCATTATATTTCAGTACTAGGAAATAACGACCGCGCATATCATAATATTTAATAAAAGAACATTTGAAAAAACTTACACTTGGATCGTGAAAAATATAGCCGGGTATAAAAGGTAAACTTTCCATTTGGAAAATAAAAAAGAGACACACGCAAGAAGACGAAAGATGGACGAGGATTACTGTTACTATTTTAGGTAATTGAGCTTCTTTGATGTGCTGGAAATCCACTGTAACGACATGTCTATTCGTTGCTATAACAACGCGATTTTCTATCGATCCAATAATATCAAACAATTCTCATTTTCACTATGAGACAATGCTGCACATAATTGTATTTTATTTAGATAAAGACGTTTAATTTTCTCTGCAGGTTGTGAATGATTTAAACTCAAAGAAATGGTGTTCAATTATTTATTTCTGCATGATTTATTCACAGCAGTTTTAGTATTGAATGGCTTCTCTAAATCATCTGAAATTATTTAAATAATAAAATCATAAAGTAAGAAATGCTTTAAAAATAGCCATACAGCCTGCAGATAGGGCGCAAGCCACTGGTACAGTTATTAACCATGCACAAGCAATATTTCTGAACAGTTTCCAAGAAACACCCTCACCACCTCGCGATGCCCATCCAACACATACCACCGATCCTACTTTGCAATGAGTCGTTGACACAGGTAAACCAGCCTTACTTGCCAACAAAACTGTCACTGCGGCTCCCAACTAAATATTGAAAATTTAAATACAAACGTTTTCACGTGGTATATGTATTATTTTGTTATGTAAGTTGGATTATTTACAACATATGTTTTGATAATTTACCTCTATAGTGAAGCCTGTAGTAGGTGTGATACGTGCTAAATCTTGTCCTAATGTACGAATTACTCTACGTCCCCATATCCATAAGCCAGCAGAGATACCTAATCCACCATAGAGTAGTATTAATATTGGTGTTTCAGCTTCTTGTCTCGCCGAACCTTCAGCATATATTGCCCATAGTGCTATGAGAGGACCGATAGCATTGCTAACATCATTACCACCATGTGCAAAACTACCAAAACCGGCTGTTAATACTTGCAGAAATGAAAATAACTTTGACACTTCTGGTTGTTCTTCGTCTTTCTTATCATTCTCAGTTTGACTTTCTTCTGCATTAGAACCAGCTACTATTAGAAGTGGACTAGCACTACTATTACCGCGTAATTTTGGTGCAACAACTTCTTTTGCATCGCTATTACTACTACATGGATTTTCCGAAATTATAGACATAGCTGTTATCTCATTTTTATTGCATGTACACAAGGCCGTTTTTTTTTCACCACCAGGATCAGCTAAAATGATCCTTTTTCTTTGCCATGGTACAACAAAGAAATAAACAGTAATTCCTGAAAATAATCCTAAACTCAATGCGGCTGTCAAGCTACCCCACCATGGCATTCTGTCCAACATCAACACTGTGTGCAATTAAAAATTTTTTATTATTATTTTTTTCAATATTTTTTTCTATTTTTTATTGTCGTAGTAGCATGCAAATATAAATAAAAAGTGATTACATACATTTAGGTCCATCGTGCGCAACTGAAATGACATTGACAGCAATGGTGAGGCCATATGCTAAAGGAAGTATATGAAGTCCTTTTTCAAAAGGTTTGCTAGACCTTAACACAAATTTTCTTATGAGCCAAAAGATAGTAGCAGATACAATGCCACTGAGTACAGGACTTGCAAACCACGATGCTGCTATATTTACTAGGGCAATCCATTTTACCTGCAGATTTTAATACAACTATTAGCTATTCATTATTATCAATAAATCAATTATTATTAAACAAATTGTAAGTAATACAGACCCCTGCTGTTCCTCTACAAACAAGAGAAAATCCTACAGTAGCTCCGACAATGGAATGTGTGCCAGAAATTGGAAGTCCAAATGCTGTGGCAAGCAATAAACAGATTCCAGATCCAGTTAAACTAGAAAGTGCTCCTACCATTAATTCTTTTTCATGGCCTTCATATAATGTGACATCTAGTATACCCTTACGCATCGTATCAGAGACCTAACAATGGATATAACAGCGTTAAAGAAATTTGACAAAAATGAAAATATTTCCATATGTGTATAATACTCTTTCATTATTAAATTATACCTTATATCCTATCAGTACGGCACCAGCAATTTCAAAGAAAGTTGCCAAGATGCAAGCTTGAAAAATTGTAAGGACCCCAGCACCCACACTTGTTCCAAAACTGTTTGCAACATCATTGGCGCCTATGCCAAATGCTAAGACGAATGCTACTATGAACCCAACTATTAGTATCCAAATAAGATTTTCGTCATATGGTATGCTCATATTTGTGTTATTAATGAACAGTGCTATTTGAGCTTTGACAGTGCGATGAGTATTTTTCTTAGCGTTATATATGTCTGTCTTAAAGTTAATAGGCGCAATCAACTTGTTTTCCTTAGTATTTGCATAACAATGGATATCAAACAAATGAACATATATCAAGAAAAAGCTCTTCAATAATAGTTCCAATTTTCTTTCAAGAGTACTATATATCAGTACTTGTAAATATTAATCACCAGAATATATATATCTTTCTATATACACTCGAGTGTATATATTTATATTATTTATTTTATTTCTAACACAATTAATTATGTGTTTATATTTTTGTACATATAACAGAGGTAGTATTTAGATACAGCACCTGTTTTACCTAACGGCATGACTTTATTGCTCGTTAGTTTGCAATTGTTTTAGAAATTAAATTATTGATGTTTGATGACCCTTATATGTTGGCTAGTTTTGCTTGGGTCACAATTATAATGTTCAGTTTTGGAATTATCCTTTGTTAGCATCTTTCTTTCACAGATACATGCCAATTTTTGCAGTGACCACATCTGGAAGAGAAATATATGGAAGAATTATGTAATACATCCTAACTATCAAACTAATATATTTTTAATCAAATTTAATCTTTATATTAAATATATTTTTGGAAGCAATCTTATGCTTACTTCTTAATTTTGCAATTGTCATTGATTTAATGGAAATGTTCTAACAGAGAAATTATAAATATTGTCAAAGTATCATACAGATTGAAACATCCCTTTTTCACTTAGCACTTTTTACTTTATATTATCTCATATCGAGATCTATTTTTATAATTTCCATAATTAAATCGATAAAAATATAAAATATTTGATTTTAAAGAGAAAAATAATTGAAAGAAAAATCGTTAAGCCGTAATGTCAGAAAAATTGTATTCGGTTTATAGGGGTATACGATAATTGAATAACGAGAACGGAATAAGTTCGTTGACGGCTAAGATTAGGGAAATTATTTAGTCGATAACGCGTGGTTATACTTTTAGAGATCTTTGTCCGTTGCCATAATGATTTTTACGTGTCTACCCACATTTCTTACCTTTTATAACTGAACACTTTTCGTAGAACGATTCGATTCGATGGAATCATTAGCGGTCGTTGTCAACTTTTGTGTCTTCTACGATATTTTAATAAAGAATTAATTAAAATCTTTAATATATATTCGAAATAAAAATCTTTCCAAAAAATTCGCGACCGAAATGTACAAGTCTTTTATAACCGGGAGATTCTTGTTCGCATCCCCCTCAAAGGGAGAGGGACTGAGATATTGATCCAGTATTTACCCGCGAAATTCCTTTATAGTCGTTATGAATTGATTTATTGTACAAATTATTAAACTCGAAATAATATATTATTTTGACTTTTTTATTCTGTTTATCCTAATTTTATTAAACGACACTATTTCTACACAACACTATTTCATATCTCACTCCGAATTTTTCTACGATTTATACGCGCAAGGAAATGACTCGTTTAAGGTTGCATAAAGGATGTTAAATACGTTAAATATACACCGGTACAACGCGTAATTGCCGTTAATCGTCTATCTCGTTATAACTATGACAAATTTTTTATTAATCAAAACTAATTGTTTTTATAATGATTACATGATTATTTTCGTTATATAAGTAAATCGAACTTCTTGAATGTAATTATTTACGATTTATTTCTAAATACCCTAAATTCAATAACGAGCATTTACGGGATATGTTAAAAGCGCATTAAGTATTTTTTTTTTTCATTTTTTATAATTCGAAAAAAAATTCTTAAAAAAATGCTTATAAAAACCAGCCGTCAGACCACCTACAATCATCTCAATAAAACAAACACAAATTAATAAATTATTTAATTTAATTATATTTATAATTTTTTTTTATTATACATTATTTTCATATATTTGACACATTCTTTATATTAAATGTGAGATGTGTCAGTGTGCTATAAAGTATACACAATTATTTTCTCTAACATGTTCTTAATAATAATTTTATTCCATATTCCATCTCTCCTTTTCTTCTCTCTCTTTAATAACTTCTTCTATTATTGGGGTAAGATATAATTTATCCTGTATAAAAATAATAACAGATTAATTAATAACAAGAAAATATGTTAACTATCAATCTTATATTAAAGGAAAGAAATGAAATATATAAATGAGATTAATAAAATTAGAAGAAACAAATAATTTACATCTTCGAATTTAGTCCATTGTTCTTCAGGTAGAACTCTTTTCATTGCATCCAATTGCATTGCTCTTACTATGCGGAAATTACGTTCATCCAGTATATGTTCTGGAAGTCTCTTTAATGCTACTTCCACATCAGGATCCAACTCGGTCCTTAGATCATCAAACATTAATCCTAAAATTGTTTTTTTTTTTAATATGGTTATATGATATTACACAATGCATGTAAAGTATATAATATAAAGAAGTTACATTACACTAGGTTACAAGCGACTTAAATAATTTGTTTTTTTAATAGAGATAAATGGCAATTATTTAAAGTATAATAAATAACGAACAATAAATATTTTTTACCATATTGGTTAAAACCAGAAGCATTGTATAACCATTTACGTCCTGCTGGTGCTAAAACAAGAGACATACGTAGTTATATGTAATTATATAATATATTTTTAGTAAAAAAAAGATGACAGTACGCATAATTGAAATATAAAACCTTCTTGATGAAAAAAGTATAATTACTTACTTAATATTTTGGAAATTAACCTGGGAAGCATTTTTTCCGATTTGTCAAATCCAACCTACAATGACAATATCGTTTTTTTTTTTCAAGAAAAGCAGTATTATCGAACAATTTCGAAATTAACTTGACAACGCTTGAAGCGCTACTCTATGGTATTTTCTAGAAGTTTTCATCTTTAGGACCATAGATCTTTTACTCTTAGATGGTCCATTTCTATCATATTTCTATACCGGTTTTATTCACCTATTTACAATGATGTTCTTTCGATAGTGCATTTGGAAACATAACCTAACATTGATACTATTATGTAGTGGAACATCTGTGTTCGTTGTAGTTTATTGTGATACTTGTGTCAAAGATGTAGAATTTATGATAATCAGGGAGAACTACAACGAAGATTTTCAGATAATGTATGTAATTTGTAACAGATTAGTATAATTATTATCTTTTAATATTACAATTTTCATTCTATTTATCCATTCATTATTGTATTGTACATTACTGTAAACTAAAAGCATTTATTTGGATTTATTATATTAAATAAAATGATAGTTGATTATTCTACTAATTTGTTAAAAAATATCCATGAAGGTCTTGTCACCTTCGATAAAAGTGAGAGTACGGTTATACGAGGAATTTATGAATACTGGCATTATGGTTGTGATGGTTTTAATGATAGGGTAGATAATTTATTGTATAACCATATAATGAAATGGATTAGAGTATGTAGAAATAATAAT
>JACGTP010000036.1:914639-925304 GCA_023678845.1 Mischocyttarus mexicanus | reverse complement strand
TAACATTGATACTATTATGTAGTGGAACATCTGTGTTCGTTGTAGTTTATTGTGATACTTGTGTCAAAGATGTAGAATTTATGATAATCAGGGAGAACTACAACGAAGATTTTCAGATAATGTATGTAATTTGTAACAGATTAGTATAATTATTATCTTTTAATATTACAATTTTCATTCTATTTATCCATTCATTATTGTATTGTACATTACTGTAAACTAAAAGCATTTATTTGGATTTATTATATTAAATAAAATGATAGTTGATTATTCTACTAATTTGTTAAAAAATATCCATGAAGGTCTTGTCACCTTCGATAAAAGTGAGAGTACGGTTATACGAGGAATTTATGAATACTGGCATTATGGTTGTGATGGTTTTAATGATAGGGTAGATAATTTATTGTATAACCATATAATGAAATGGATTAGAGTATGTAGAAATAATAATATGTGTAATTGAAGGATTTTCTACTTAGGGATGGGGTTGTGGGTATAGAACATTGCAGACAATTTGTTCATGGATTATAATTAATACAAATTTAGGAAAGGAAGTTCCAAGTATACCAAAAATACAACAAACGCTTGTTACATTGGAGGATAAGGAGAAATCATTTATTGGATCGAGGAATTGGATAGGATCCTTCGAAGTGAGTCTTTTATTATAATCTATTAGATTCTTTTTTATATTATTTCAATTTTTTTTTTTAACACTTTGACTGCCACACCGAAATCATATGTTTCGTTTAGGACACTACGATAGTATTTTATGATGTAAGATTTCTTAGAAATTAATCTTTTATTTTCGGTGTTACAATAAAAATTTTTAATTGTTCAATGGTGCATTTTTTATTTCAAAGTATATTCTAATAAATGTAAATTTTGTAAATTTTCATTCAACTTTTACAATTTAAGTAGTTCAAATGCTTTGATCACCAATGACCATTGTGGCAGTCAAAGTGTTAATAAGAAAGTCATTTATCAGTTATTCAACATATAGGTATGCCTTGTTCTGGATAATTTATATAATATAAATAGTAAAATTGTTCACATTACAAGTGGTCGAGAACTATCAAAATATCTGCATGTTATTAAACAGCATTTTGAGGAATTTGGAAGTCCAATTATGATGGGAGGAGATCAAGATTGTTCTAGTAAATGTATCATTGGTATACATACTGGATCAAAAGGAGCCTATTTATTAATTATTGATCCACACTTTATAGGTAAAGCTAAAAGCATGGAAGAATTAAAAAATAAACAATGGGTAAGATGGCAAAATATCGAAGACTTTGTATACAGTTCGTTTTATAATCTTTGTTTACCACAGATTAAAGTAACTTGATATACCGATTGAATTTATTTGATCTTTTTATTTAACGATTTTAAAACCTGTTACATAAATTATTGTTATTTATTATTGTAAATTTAATTTAGTCTGTGTTAAGTAAAAGGCATACACCCTGTAAAATCCAATGTGAAACATGTTCTTCCGTTGAAAGATCTGCTTCAAATATCAAACCTCTACCCATTGCATCACGTCTATTTGATGTTGTGTACACTGGAGTTTTTACTGTATTCTATATATAAATTTATAGCATAAAGAAAGAAAAAATGCAAAAATATATTGAAATAGTTAAACATAAAAATGAGTTTTTTAAATCTACACTTTCTGTAATAAATCATAGATATACCTGAAGTTTGAGTCTATGAGCTTGAATTGGAATTACCAAAAGAATTGGTAATTCTTCGGTAAGAACTTTTGGATAAGACCTTTTAAGACAATTCTCCTCTACATCCCATCTGGCTCCTTCCAAATACAGTCCATGTATGTAGCAACCCTGTAGTTTAAAAATTCACTAATTACTTATAAGTTCGTATTATCGTTAAGAGAACTCGTTTATTTATGTTGGTAATTCATTCACGTACTTGTTCAGGTTTTTCTTCTATAGCGTCGACTTTAGTAAATTTGGTTACGGTCGTATAAATAAGCGAGTGATCTAACGGCCAGTTATTTCTACGACATGTTATTTGTACCAGAGCTGCTAGATAAGTTTCTGGGACGTGCAAGCCAGACAACCACATAACTATTGGCTCATTAGCACCAGACTAAAAAACAATTTTTCATATTAATATGAATATATATATTATGCCATCAGTTGTACGAATATCATATGAATCGATTATATAGGCAAACCCAATCTGTATATTGTGCTATTCTCTTCTGAAAGTGATCCATCCAATTAGCGAGATTTTTTCTTGTATCTGGCGCTAGTCTGAGCCATTCTTTAGGTAAAATACCATTATATAGGGCAATAGAAATATTATCAAGAATAGAATCCATTCCTATCTCTCCTGCAATAGCCTAAAACAATTTTATTATTTTGTTAAATTAATAAAAAAAAATTAATTAATTTTGCAATATAGATCTCACGCATTTACCACGCGTTTCTTAAATATATAATAGTTTATTATTACCTTTCGCAGCTGAGAAAGAGTCTTTGAAATCGTATTTATTAATTTATTAATTCTTTCTAATTCTTGGAATAGCACAATTGTCGATGGTGTAACACCCACTCCAAAATTTTTTTTTACTTTATTTAAATCAAATTCTATAGGTATCCTTTCGAGAATTTCTCTTGCTATGTTGTCTATAAATTCTTCTTTACTAATTCCTGTTATGCTAATTGCTACGACAACAAATATTTAATGACACCGATTTATTGTACTTGTTTGATCGCGAGAAGCTCTTTTCCTTGCTTTTTACCTGTTTGTGGCTGCAGCTCTATTAAATTAGCCCATAACTCTTTAGTAGCTTGATTAAAGTAACCAATTTCAGCGTTAGAATGAAGACCAAAAACCGCTGGAGTATTGACTAATGGTAATTCTTCGATGAAATTTAAATATGCTTCGTGATCTCCTTCTGGTGGTATAACGTAATCAACGTAACTGTCCCGATAAAAATGAAAAGGTTGAAAGGTACTGAATAGAAAATCGCCAAAAAATTCATTCATGTAAGTTTCTGATACCCGACGATCGTAACTATCAATTACTCTCCCACCATACATTACCTGAAAGTTTTGAAAATGACGATTATTCTTATATAGTGTTGTCAATTTATTTCATGATTTTAATTTTCTTTAAAATATCACTTACTTCCCCTATTAAATATTTTAAACTGTTCCATGGTATCCTTGCATCGTTAAATTTCAAAGCTTTTGTCAAATAAGTGTCTATTATAGAAGTACATACATTAAAATCAGATTCATTAAAATCATAATTTATATTCCATCCAATTTTATCGTATTTTCTTCTTTCCTGTAAATCGATAAATTACAGATCAATTATTTTTATTTATAGTCCAGTCAAATTAGCATATTGACAGGGATCAGGCTTATCGATAATTTCAGATACATTAAACAATTATTTTGTAATAATTTTTAATCGAATATAATCCACATATACGTACATATACTTATTAATTATCTAAATGTTAAGAAATAAAATAAAAATCAATAAATAGAAATAAAAAACAGCTGTAGAAAAGTAGGTCAGCAATAAAAAAATAGGTCAACGATACAAAAGTAGGTCAACAATACAAAAACAATAACAATCCCATACGTATTGAAAGTATTGAGAGAAAGATAGGCGAAGGTGTACGTCCAAGTTAAACGAGCTCAACATCGGTACTGTTTAAATCTCTCAACGAATTCTAGGAAATTCGTTAAATATGAAATACACATAGAAAAACATTCCTTAACTACCGGCTTAGTTGAGCGTTCAATGTTTTGTTTACATTCCTCTCTCTCTCTCTCTCTCATTCCTAGACAAGTGTCTATAACCGAACGTTATCATTTGATTTGTTATTGACGTTCGTGTATGTTCGGTGCCTTTCAAATATATTCGTAACTACTTTTCATAATAATCGTTAGTCTTGTTCGAGCGTTGGAAGGAATAACAAAGATATTATTTAAAGTATATCATTTATTTCGCGTTAGATTCAATTGAGAATTCTTAATAAAAAGTGACTAACATTGTAGATGTTTAAAAAATGATGATTCTATTTATAATAAATAAAAAAGAACAAATTTGTTGCTGTCAGGTGGGATCAACTTGCATTTTGAGCCCAAAATCAGGCTAGATTGACTGGACTATTAATAAAGATTCATTTATAGTGTAAAGTATTGATCTTACCTGTACAACTGCATGATAAAAAGCTAATACATAAACGAGATCCTTATAGGCAGAATGATTACAATTATCCAGGATCTGTGGAGGCATTTTTAAGTAAGTATTTTGTATATTAAGTTTTAAACCGTTTGGTGGTTCTGTAACAACTGAAAACAAAGATATGATAAAGTAACATTAATCATCTTTATTTATCTCAATTAATATAGAGATAAAAGATTTATTTTAAATAGGAAATTGAACCTTTTACAGATTGTTGTAAAATTCCAATAGGAAAATCGGGAGTTGGATCAGTGGTAAGCCATAATCGAAAATCGGGATGCGGTTTTTCTAGATTGTCTAAATGGTTTTCTAATTCTTTCATGAAATGTAATAATAAATGACCATTTTGTAACATTAACCATTGTCCTCTAGCTATAGCTGTTTCTAATAATTCTATTGCATTCTGAAGAGATTAACAATAAATATATACTATATTTACTATATAATGTTAAATATGTAACAAGTTACCTTCTCTTGATTTTGACCAAGCGATAAGTATTTGAATTTTCCACCACCGAAACCATATCGTTCTGCTAGTTTCATTAACTGAGAAGTAGGGTCAGAACCTGGACTTAAAATTAAAATTATTGGCATTATAGCAGTAGATTGTTGAAAAATTAAATCCAGATTGACATGGGGTGGCGTTACGTATTCTTGGCCCATAACTTCGGTTATATAATTAATGACAGCTCGATAGACTCGATCCACTCGGAAACATCTTATCAACATTAATTTTTCGAATGGCTTTAACACGGTAGAATAATTAGAAGGAAATTTTTGTGATTCTGGGTCATCCATGTCATACCACTAAAATATATACCAAAAAATCATTGTATATTGTAATAGATTGATATCTTTTTTAAAGTCAGAACAATGATTACATTTTTCCAGTCATCTATATTTTCTGTAATATTATCTGGCAGAGTAGCAAAGGTTTCAGGAAAATCATTAGCTAATTTCAATAGGTCTTCCCATCCACTGTTAGCTAGCCATTTAATAGGATTAACTCTACTTGACATTTTAGTAGTAACGCATCCTTTTATAAAGAAATCCAATTGTTGTTGTTTGACATTATCAACACTTTGTTCTATATCTATGCAGATCTTGAATGAATAAAGAATCTTATGTTTTTCAAATATTCCTGTGCATCCATAATCGTAAACATTTTTTGTCAATATTGGAATAATATTACGAAGACGTCTGACCAAAGTTGGATCTGGTAAAGCTTTTCTTAAAGATGATATGAAAACTTCAATGTAGCTGTTCAAAGAATACTGATACATCGTATTTACTATAGGCATTTCAGTTAAAACGAAAAATAGAAGAGCCCCTCTCTTTGCTACGGGCCGGTAACCATCCCGTAATTTGTTTAAATCAACAGCTGTTACTTCACCAAGGAAGAGTTTCGTTGTTACTTCGCTAGCGCTTGATTTGGTATTTTCCAAAGTCTCAATTAAGTCTATGTTATCCAGCATGTTACCTTTGTTCATGGAAATTTCTCGCAAAAGACTATTTTCTAATTGTCGAAGTAAATTTTTATTTTCACTTATTTCAGCTATAAGTCTTTCACGTTGTTCTTCGATATCTGGTCGTTCGATTCTAACTGCCACTGATAATAGTTGATCTTCTAGACCCTGTTTTTTATTCAAACTGATTACCAAAGTATCTTTTTCCTTTTTTTAATATTGTTTATATACTTACAGCAGTAGTCACCGTATAGTTTATGACTATGGCTTTTGAATAGACGGCAGGATTAAAGAGAGGATTTGATATTTTGGTTGTTAAATATATACGAAATCGTGGATTATAATCAACTTCTTTAGAACCTAACATAACAAAGATTCGTCCTGCTATTGCTGTAACATAATTTAATTGATTAGACAAATAAATGCACGTATTTTTCAACTAGTTCACAATCTTAATTACAATATATTATATCTTGATCTTACATTGAATATTTTTGGATAGAACATTATTTAGAACAGGATCAACCTCGTCAACGTCTTTAAATAAAATTGGCAAACCATACTTTATTGCTAGTTCGACTTGTTTCAAAAAATCTGCATCGGCAAAAGAAATAATTTTCAAGTTATTATTTCGTTCCTTTCTTTTAATCCATTCTAATGCTTGCTGCTGAGGATCAATGCACAATGGAAATCTCGAGGCTTTTAGCGTTAGGATACCGTTTTGTACAGAAAGTTCATTCGGTGGAAGTCCTTCTGAGGTCCATCTAAATAATAATCATTTTTAATATAAACTCTGATCAAATGAAAAATTATTTAGCTTAACTTACTTGCTGATTTCTACATCATCGCTAAGTTGTGTTTGTATATTAAACGGTTGCGAAAGCGGTATCTTTCTTTCAGTGATGCTTCTCAACCAGTCATTGTAAATCATATCATTCCTGAATTCGTATGAAAATGGTCCACAGTAGGCGAGAAATCCAGAAGAAAGGAGACAGTTTCCAATTATTCTTTCTTCTTCTTCGTGTAATCCTTCCAATTCTTTTTGCCAACGAATATTTTCCGAATGCAGACCACCGATCAATTTGTCGGCGGCAATAAGCCTTCGTTGCAAAAGATGGGTTTCTTCTTGAAGCTTTTGCCTTTCCTCCATAGCAGATTCGTATTTAACGTTCAAATCTTTTATAATCTTTTCTATTCGTTTTAATTCACGTTCTTCTTTCTCTAAAGCTCTTTCTGCTCTCTCAGATTCAATTTGTAGCATTTGAACTCTTTCCATCTTTGGTTTAACCTAATCAAAATATTTTAATATTAAAAGAGAAGTTTATAACTTTTAGATGATTGCTGGATAGATTTGCTTTTCATTTAAACAAAAGAAGAATACCTCTCTGTAGACTACGCAGTAATCTAACACGGCTAAGACAAATTTATAAAGGCCATATCCAGCTCTACTAATTAACTCCATTTGATCCATTTTCGTGGATTTTCTTAAGTGTGCTCTGACAGCTTGTTGCTGCCTCTGTGTTATTTGTTCGCAGTTCATTTCTTGCAACAATCTTAAAAAACTCGGATCGCTCATCATACCCTTTGCTCCTTTCCAGGATATGTCCTTTACACCTCGTAATATAGCTACACATTCAGTGACAATTTGTACGGGCTTTGGTGGCGTAGCAAATGATCTAAATTAATGGAAACAGAGAATAAGATACATAAAGGGAGAGTTGTTAATACAGTTGTTAATACAGTTGTTAATATAGGACAAAAGAAACCTTATTTCAGTGATATCCGACTTATCGAGTTCTCCAAGAGCCAATCTCGCAGCATCTAAAGCAGGCTGAGCAGCAGCAAGAGCTACTTTAGCTTCAGACTCTTCTTTGCCAATGAGTTTTCTTTTCTCTTCAATTTCTTTTTGCTTCTCCACACTCTGTTCTTTTTTTTCCATCGCAATATCTGTACTTTCACCAATGGAACCTAATAATTGTTCACAATTCTTCGTTTGGTCGGCTACTTTAACTCTTTGCACAGCCAGAATATCATTCAATTCGGCTAAAGTAATTGACGCTTCTTCAATCTTTTGTAAACCTACGTAAATTAAACAACGATAAATGATTATTTTGTTTGGTGGTAGTTCTCTATTAATTGAACAGTAAATTTAAACCTCCAGTCAGACGATCACATTGCGTATTAATATAGTCTTTTTTTTCTATTAACAAATGCAAAAACGTGTTTATAAAATTAAGATAATCTTTCGGCGTGACGTAATTTTTTCGTCTTAGTTTTGTTAGAAAATCTATGGTATATCGTTCAACAACAGATTTATGAACATGCACCATATGCAACACTATGTCTTCTCTATATTCTTGTGGCAGGTTTGGGTTCTAAAGAAATGAATAAAATTGATGTCTTCATACTATTGTTAACGAATATGAATACGAATTAAATGCTATAACGTACGTCTCTTAAAGTAACATTAGCTACAGCGATCAGTGCCTGATCTGGCCATGGAAACATCCAATCTATTGTAGTACTGTTCACTAAACCAGGATAATTACGACAACGTATTCTCAATAAATCATCAGCAAGATTCATAGATAAAGCTATACGTAAATTACCAATACATGATTTTTCGAAAAAGGCCCATACACTTTCTCTGAAAGTGATATTATTACGTTTAGATACTCTTTGTAATAAATGTCTAAAGAGAGATAATAAGTTGAAAATATAATAACATTATTAGATATTATTTAACCTTGTAATATCAAAACCAGCTGCCAGAGCATTATCTCTGCATGAAGTTATAATTACATCCTTTTCTTCGTCAGTAAAAAGTGCAAGCACTAGGCCTGTCATAAGCATATTGTTGATCAATTCCAAGAAGCTCTCATTTACAATGTGAGAAGCACTGAATAAAAATACTATTTTCTTATTCTCGACCCCGATCATGTTGTACAATCTTTTCAAATCTTCCCGAAATGTATTTTCATTGTATCCACGACTCAAGGAGATTTCAAAGACTGGACTATTAGCAGCAAAGGAAGCAAGTCTTATTACTGATTGCTTTCCACTACCGCTGGTGCCTACCACGAGAGCATGGCCACGATGCATTCTGAGAATACGATGAACTCTTGTTAGATGTTCTAATGCATCGTTGAAAAGAACCATTTGCAATTTAGCAATATTCCTTTCGTTATATTCTTCGTAAATCTGTATGAAGATAATTTCAACTTCTTAGAACATAGTAGTAATATGAATATTCATTAATGAGAGTTAAGAAAAACTCTACCTCTAAAAGTAGATTATATACAGCTTCGTAGTCTAACAGATCCTCGTAATACCTTGGTTCATCTTCGTAACAAGCATTTCTAAAATCTCCAAAAAGCAAAGGATCCCGTAATGCGTACTCAATTAATGCAGGTTCTTCTTCCCAAGTATCTTTTATCTTATTAGCTATCTGTTCTTTTATTAAATTCTGATCCTAAAGTATATATTTTAGATCATTTTTCTAGAAATCACTTTTAATTGTAATATAATAAAAAAGTATTAGAAGATAAATATTATTACATCTTCCGTAATTAATCTATCGCATATCACTCTTGTAAATTCATTCCTCCAAAGTCGAACAAATCGATCTACGGTTGGAAAATAATCTGGATGACTTTGAAGTACACCTGCCATTATTCTTGAAAGATCTCGCATATTGAAGATATAATGAAACTTGGATGGCGTAGGCAATAATTCCGTTAAAACTATCTGAAATAGCAAATGTTAGTGTACACTTGTTTAATAATTTGCTATTCGATTATAAAATTCAAAAATAATTGTTAATATATCTTTTGATAACCTGATAAAGTTCCAACGTAATATGAACAATATTGTCTACGGTAGATTGCACTTCTTCTGGAAATATTTCTAAATGTCCCTTTAAAATACTTTTATAAATGTATTGGAGTGTTTCGTTCATTGGAAAAGTGACATTGTAAACTGAAAACATTGAAATAAATCGTGAATCGACTTCTTTTCTTCCACCACCAGGTTTCCCCATTGCAGCTAAATAATCTATGGTTTAAAATTTCATAATAATTATATACAATTTGTATTAAATAGAACTCTTTTGAAAATTTCGAAAAGCTTACAAATATCTTTCATGTATCTCCAATTGAGATCTTTTCCACGACCGTAAAAACCGCCTCTTCCAAGTAATAATTTAAGAAATGCGATCGGTTGTTGAGTCCCGTATGTGTCCACTATCGGCATATTCATATCATCTATGAAAACAATTAATTTCTTTCCTGGTGGTGGTCCATATATCTCTCTGGATCGTTTTTCCACAGCTGATTCAATACTTTTCTGCACGTCCATCGAAGTTGTTCTTGATGAGAAATTAATAGGTAATTTGTTCTGTAATTATTAAACATGTATAACAGATAAATAAGTTTTCATTAAATGCAAAATGTTAAATACTTTGGTTTCTTTGACATGTTAAAATAATATTAATTTTATATTAGGTTGTCAAGTATGAAATGGAGCAAAAAATGCACATAATTTAATTAAAATTTGCTCCATTTCATACTAGAAAATCTAATATCAATATACTTGCATATTTGTCGGAATTGATAGTCCTTAAAAAATCGTGAATTATTGCTGTTTTGGAGGTACCGGTTTCCCCAACTAATAGCGTAGGTCTTTGTAGATTATTCATCAGATTGATAAACCATATTGCTCGAAGAGTGTCTTCGGTTGGTACTAATATTTCCGAAAAGTTTTTCAACCGATCGTGAATATATGAAGGTACAAGCCATTTCCATGGTACCCATATTCTTTTATGTATGTCCAAAAAATATTCGTATAATGTATTGAATAGAATTGGTATATATCCTGCACACATATTACGTATTACTGTGATATTATTCTTAATTCTGTTATTACTATCGTTATCGTTATTGTTCATTGCAATTTTATTGATTCCAAATAT
>JACGTP010000036.1:834924-913481 GCA_023678845.1 Mischocyttarus mexicanus | reverse complement strand
TTAAAATTTGCTCCATTTCATACTAGAAAATCTAATATCAATATACTTGCATATTTGTCGGAATTGATAGTCCTTAAAAAATCGTGAATTATTGCTGTTTTGGAGGTACCGGTTTCCCCAACTAATAGCGTAGGTCTTTGTAGATTATTCATCAGATTGATAAACCATATTGCTCGAAGAGTGTCTTCGGTTGGTACTAATATTTCCGAAAAGTTTTTCAACCGATCGTGAATATATGAAGGTACAAGCCATTTCCATGGTACCCATATTCTTTTATGTATGTCCAAAAAATATTCGTATAATGTATTGAATAGAATTGGTATATATCCTGCACACATATTACGTATTACTGTGATATTATTCTTAATTCTGTTATTACTATCGTTATCGTTATTGTTCATTGCAATTTTATTGATTCCAAATATCAACTCACGTATCGTTGCTGGCTTTTCACTCGTATCTTCAACGAGCATAAGTCCAGTGTTTTTTTTCATATAATCGTCAAAACTCTTTCTAGCATTCTCTACTAAAGTAGCTCCTAAGGAATAGTAACATGATTGAATATACATCGCTTCTAGTAGGTCCTCTCTATTTGCAGTATATTCGTATTGAACCGGTTGCTCTTCTTGATCCGTTAAATAAGACTTGCTTTTTAAAATTTCTTCGTCTGCTTGTAGCAAAGAATACAATCCATCAAACACATACGAAAGTTGTATTACCTAAAAAATATACAATAATCAAAACGATAGCAACGATATATTTATATTAGCAAAGAAACAACAAATTGCATTTTTGTATTAGGTTGTTAAGTATGAAATAAAGCAAATTTCAATACAATTATGTACATTTTTTTGCTCCATCTCATATTTAACAACCTAATATGTATAAAAAAATTATATAGAGAGAATTATTTTTCAAGAAATTTCACATATTTACAAGCACATATACAGGTCTCAAAATGTTATAAATCTTAGAAAATATGTTAGTAAAATTTAAAAAAAAGAAATAGGATATTCTGTAATTTTTAATATGTATTGTAATTAGGCCTATGAAAATTTGTAGATTCATCAAACAATTATTTTGTAATAATTTTAATTGAATATAATCGACATATACATAAATTTACTTATTAATTATCCAGTTATTAAGAAATAAAATAAAAATCAATCGTTAGAAATAGAAAACATCTGTTCAAAAGTAGGTCATCGTAAGTACGTCAAACGTATCTAACTTTTATTTGAAATGCCTAGTTAAAATATTCTATACGTATTGAATGTATTGAAAGAAAGATAGTCGAAAACGGTATAGGCAAAATTAAATGAGGTAAGAATCGGCAATGTTTATATCTCTCGATAAATTTCTAGGAAATTTGAAATTTGAAAAAAACTATTCCCTTACTGCCGGCTTAGTTGAGCGTTCAATGTTTTTTTTACATTCACTTTTGTCTCATTCCTCGGCGAAAGTCTATAACCGAATATTATCATTTGATTTGTTATTGACCTTCGTGTATGTTCGGTTCCTTTCAAATGTATTCGTAACTACTTTTCATAATAATCGTTAGTCTTCTTCGAACGTTGGAAGAAGTAACAACGGATATTAATTTATTTCGCGTCGCGTGTAGGTGTGTGTATTTTCTTCCTATGCAAGTGATATGCATACGTGTGCGAGTATGTGTAGTGCTAAAAAGTGACATGTGCATATATGGACACGTGAAGTTATGGATATGGATATGCAGCATTGGATACAAGAACAAAGGTACATTTAAAGTAAGCTGACCATAATTTTGAACCTTTTTAATATTTGTTCGCATAAAAAATCTAATAGTTAATCGTAACGTTGTAGAATTTTTTAATCAGCCACGTTTATAATTCACACGAATAATTTTCGCTACATTCATAGAATTAAAAGTGTTTCAAATATAATCTCGCGTCAGATTTATTTCATAACGATGCATAATCAACTATATTTGAGCAACCAAACCGAAAAATACGATATTCTAAATAAACACACGCACACATCCTAGCATTCATAGTTCCGTTGTTTCATATCAGACGTACATATTTACTCATACACTTTGTCTCTCTTTCTAGCATCTACTATTTTCTCTGTTTTATCAATAATTATTAAAAATACCTTAAGAAATAAGCGTTACCATGTTTAGATTCGTTTGAGGTATAATCATTTGAAGTGGTTTTACTCTTTGCAATCCCATCATTCCTTCTATGATAAGATTAAGTGCTCCATGCACGTATTTTTCGCACATTCGAGCAAGGAATTCTTGATCATCTTCATTTTTAGATTTTATCCACTTATCGATATATGATTGATAACCCAAGTTCTTTGGATCTACATAAACCATACCAGCTCTTGACACAGTAGCAGGAGATGCATATAGTAAATCACCTACCTAAATGAACAAAAAAATGTTTCCAAAATATTAAACGTTTCATACTTGTTTTTTTGTGTAACGTATCCTGTACAATATTAGTTGATTACCTCAAAGAGAAGACTACAATGGTTTTGAAGTTTGATTCTTTCTTGATTAGGCAAAGTCAAAAGTTTGTTATCATCCATTACTGAATTCATATTCTCAATCCACAGTGCATCAACATCACCATCAAATAATATGTATTTTTGTTCTTCTTGTTCAGAATCGAGAGGTTTGTTAACTTCGCGAAAGATATTACTAAGAAGGCCATCTGTCCATTCTCGTGTTGTTGGATCTAGTATACCGTATAACTCAACCACAGTATATGCCTTTAACCAAATATAATATATCTATCGTTTCAAATATACAGCCAATATATACATACACATTTACCTTTGGATTTAAAATGTGAAGACTTGTAGGAATATTCAAATAAGTTTGAGTCATACATAATGTTTCTATAATAACAGTTTTTCCACCTCCGGTAGGACCAACGATCATTGTCGAATGTCTACTCATCATGACCTCGTAAAGTTGAGTGATTTTTTCAAGCTAATATAATTTGAAAAATTCTTATTAATTGTTCAAAAGTAAAAACATAAAAGATCCAAAAATATAATAGTACTTGTTCGGTTAAAACAATATAGTTGTGTTCTTCCAACATTTTGATCGCAGCTTTATTAAAATCTGGATACTCTACTCTGGGACATTCAAGATCAGGGAATAAGTCTGTAATGAGGCCCAAAAATAAAGGTACATCGTCATATATAAATTTAGGAAGATTCATATCCCTTAGAGCTCTCATTAGGACAAGATTCTCTGCCAAATCGCCAGATGTTCTTTTTAATTGTCCAGCCATATTAAGTACTGATTTCATAGCTCTTAACCCAAAATCATAATGTGTTTGTTTGCTAAGTTGTTCTTGGGCCAATTTATGTAGAACTGCCATCTTTTTAGCAAGAACTTTAGCCGTCAAAAAACCAGCACTGAAGAGTTTTATTTGACAAATCAATTCGTTATCTGGCACAACGCATACTACCGGTCTGAAAAGGGCCTTAACGGATTCGGGTAATTCGGTTCGACCAGCATATCCAGGATTCATAGTAATAAATATACCCACTTTCGTATCCAAAGGAATATTGTAACTTTCGAACTATCAAATAAAATATGTTTATTGATATATGTATTTATTATTCTAAATTAAATTCAATACTCTCTCTCTCTTTCTCTTTTATGACTGTGAAAAAATAAAATATACGTTTAAACGCTTACCACGAAATATTTACTTTTCATTTGCAATGCTGAACGTATAGTCTGAAGTTGAGTAGAGATAACAGATAAAACAGAAACATCTATACGATTAAATTCGTCGAAACAACCCCACGCTCCACATTGAACTAGTCCACTCAGTGTTTTACCTATTGCAACATAATCCATTCCTTCTCCACAATTTGTAACAATGCATAATAAACCTAAAGCTTTGGCTAAATCCTTCGTTGTCTCAGTTTTTCCAGTACCAGCAGGACCTTTAAAAAAAGATAGTATAGAATAGAAAAAAAGATATATTGATATATATTTACCGGCAGGTGCCCCACCCAAGTGCATCGACAATGCTTGAGTAAGAGTTAAATATATTCTATCTGTCAATGGTGTCACTACTAATCGTCCATTAAGTCCCATATATTCGTATCCATATTCAAAAGCACCCGTACATTGATTTATCCACATATTGTCAAGATCGCGTATCCAGTAGAATCTAAATTCACGGGCATATACATAAATGCAAATACTATACAGCAGCACAAATAACATAAAAATAATTTAATCATTGATTAGAACCTTAATTGACTTTCCCATTCAAATTCCATTGGATCTATAATACTATCTCTTACAAAACCTTCAATTATGTCGCGAATATGTACATCTATCGTCAATAAGGCATCCAATTTTTTCCTGTCATTATTCGTAAGCGAATCACTTCCCATTAGCGATACTACTTCATCGAGTTGATTGTTCAGTTGTTGCAGATACTAATAAAGAAATAATAGATTACATTAAATAAGTATATTAAACGAAAGTAAAAATTCAGTTCATTGTAAAAGTACTTCTTTCATAGCTTCTTTCTTTCCCATAGATATTTTGTTAAAAACATTTTCCACTTCGGCTGTCCACCAGATTTGATTAGCAGCAAGTATCATCATTCCTTGAAAATCTAATATCCATTCAAATCTTGGCCGTCTTATCTGATTAGAAATGTACATGAAAAAATATCTTATTAAAAGATACCAATGAATAAATCAAAGTTGTGTTTGCTTGCTTGCTTACTTTCCCATAATCATAGACAGCTTTTTTTGTTAAATATCGATTAGATACTTTCATTTCATTCAAAACTGAAACCATCCAGTTTTCTATGTTTCCTTCGACAAGTACAGAATTCTTAAACTCCATGATTTCTTTTTCACACGATACAAGTGCTGTAACTACAGTTCTATTTTCCTCGTTTAAATTGATATTTAATTTATCCAAGTTATCAAACATTTTGCCAATGTGTTCTTGAATCACTGTTGGGTCACTGCTACCAAGAATGCTCAGTAATTCATCATCGCTGATGAAATTAAATCTCGGGAAAATAATTCGTTTGCTGTTCAAATAATCGGTCAGAGATTTCTGACATCTATCAAGCCCAGCAATCATAGACATAAATTCATCCTTTCTTCCTGAATACGGGTAAAAGGTAATTATATTGGTAAAAAAATTAGTAAATCAGAGTTTTGTATTTTTTAATAAGAAACAATTGCCTTGAGTGGTACAGCAATCATGGACATTTAATTTCCTCGCAGTATCCACCATAATCTTTTTGTATGCTTTGTCAATATCATCAAATTTTCTGGCCTCGTCTGGAAGTTGCAATCTAATATCTCCTCCCACAAAAATACCCTCCAAATACAACCACTTTCGTTGTAATTGAATCCATAGTTCCAATACTTCTGATATCGTATGCATAGTCATTTCCCAGTTTTGAACTACATTAAGAAAGGGTCCGATAAATTGTGATGCTGCCATACTGCTCACGTTTAACATATTATCCTCTAAGATTTGATTAAGTTCGTCAATTGGACCAAGAACGAATCCTCGATCTTCAAGTCCTTTCAAAATTATTTTATATTATATGTATGGTTGTAATTACTATATTTTCTTTATATATGATTATAATATAATTACCTTTAAAATGCCGTATTACAGTAAATTCCGTGTTTTTCCAAATTTCTGCAATTTCTTTTACCCCTTTTTCTATTGCCAATTCCTTAATAGCATTCGTTACGATGCTTTGAGCTATTTCTTGGTACCTTCCCAAATCCATAGCAAACATATTTTCCAGTGTAAACCTTAAAATATAAGAGATATTCAAATATAACTGTGATTAACTGTTTCCCAACTGAACTATCTAACTCACCCTTCCATTAAACCAATTTTTTGCTCACTCATATTCTAATATATTTATATAAACGTACACACGCGTCTAATTATTCTTTTTAATATTTAATAAATTTAATGTTTGTTTGCAATTATCTTACAATGTCTATTTGTTATAGAACAGAAATATTAGAGATCACTACACTGTAAAAGATCGTAAAAAATTTTAAAGAAAAGAAAAGATAAAAAAAAGATAATTTCTTTGAACATCAACACCTTTCATTCTAATAATTCTAAAAAAAATAACAAATATAGTTATGTTACTGGAAAATTCAATGTTACAAGAACTGTTGCGTACTTAAAGATAGTATGGTTAATATTTTAAATATCTAAATTTATATAATAATTATAACTACGGTAGTAACTTCCTAAAAACTATACAATTTTATATAACTAATCTTATATTGTTTGTTTTTCAAGAACACGATTGATGTTAATTATTCGCACACCTATCTGGGTTCATATCAAAGTATTGTCCAGTTTTTTTTCATTAAGTCCATCCAATGTCTTTCACGCATTGCTTCATTTTTCAACTCAACAAATAATGGCACAGAATTTTTGAAGTTTCTCATATTGATTTCCAAAGTCTTCCCAATATCTAACTTTTTCACTGCTTTTGGAAATCTTTGAAACTGTTTGATGAAGTGTTCCATACCATCGAGTAATTGTTGTGGATTTAAATTCACCCACAACGTCTGAGCCCATTCACTCCTAGCATTTTTTTGTTCTTTATATAAACTAAATAATATCTCCATGCCTTCGTAATCTTCTTTGACTTGAAAAAATGCTGTATAATCAGCTGGATCAAGATCGAATAACATTTGAGAGTTTGTCAAATCACGACGTTTTGTATCGTATTTTTCTATCGATTTTCCATATTCCTAGAAAAAAAGGAAACATACAATATACAATATATATATTGAATGTTTATATTTGTTAAAACGTACAGTCATCTTTTGTACACCGAGATTAAGATCTTCTCCTACACTGCCTGGACCATTATTATGAAAATCTTCAATAAATTTCACAAGCTCGTTATTGAATTCTATTATTTGATCTTGAATCATTTCAGCAAATTTTTCTCTAGTAGTAACAATCGTAGAAGCTCGATAAAGAGCTCCAAGGTACAAAGATTCCCAATCAGTTTGAAGCTCGTAAGCCATTTTTTCATCAATTTCAGAAAATACTATTCCGTGTGCATGTAGGGTTTTGAAAGTTTCCTTGACAAAAAAAAAGATCACATTTACAGATGAACATAAAGAATTATAATTGTCAATTGACCAGTTATCAAAATCTTACGAAATGACTGACCTGGTATAACGTGTATTGTACTTCTGCTTGAATAGCCATTTTTTTAATATCAGAAATAGCTTGCATAATCATTGTAAAACGTTCTAATCCAGTGATTACTAATTCGACTTTGTCGCGATACTGTTCCATTTGTTCTTTAAACTCGTTCATTTCTTTAATGGTATCAGCAAGAAGAAAATTACCAAGGACTTGTTTCCATTCCATTGCATGCTGTTCTATACCTCTCATTAATGGTTCTAAATTGATCCTTGTTATTGAAGATTAATATCAAATGATTGAAAAAAAAACATGTTATAAATGTAAAAGATAATGAAAGTAGCTTACCATTGACAGATATGAATAAGTTCTAAGAAAATATTAATTTATAGTATTGAAATTATATTGAAGAAATTTACCGTATGCAAGATATATTAATATTTCGTGACATATCTTCGAGTTCTTCTAAAATACCTCCATAAAATGTAAATTTTTCATCATATTGTCTAAGCGTAGGTTTAGTAGATGCAAACTTTTCTCCAGCTACATTTTTATCAAAAATCCAAAGATTAGAATATTTTTTCCATTTTTGTAAATATCTCCAACAATCAGCGGATATTTTATAAGCAGTATCTTGAATTGCTATTATAAGATCGTTAATTACCTATGACATATATGTATATATATTAATATATACGTATATTTTATAGTTGGATCTATTGAAATGAAATTACTTGAATACTCATCACATCTTCAAAGAAAGAAACTATGGATAAATCTTCCGAGGTATCTTTTCTTTGGGGTTTACATTCTATACAAGTACCATTCATCCACCTTGGAAATGATTTTAATCTCTCTAATAGATCCTGTACGTCGTGTAAAATAATATTATTAATTTCGTTAGGGGATGGTCTTAATATAACTTCCGATGATACTAATACACCATCCACTTGAAATGTCGCATTGTTATCGGATAATATTTTATTCATAAACTCTATATTATTTGCCATACAACTAGAAAATAATAAATGAATAAGTAATTACTTGGTTCTAAACAGTATGATAAATAATGGTAGTAAGTTAATAAAAAAAAATCTAAAAGTACGTTATAAATGCTGCAAATATATTCTTTTCGTATTTTTCATATAAAAGACGCATTGTTGGATTCCTTCCAGTAGAAGTTCCTTCTACCAAGCTCTCAATTTTTAACAGAATAGGCCCTGCTGACTGATACGCCTTTGACATCGCACAAATTAATTCTGTTCTGTGTGTTTCTATGTTTATAAAAAATGTCTGTCCACAAAATGTTTATTTATTATTATAATTTTAATAAGAGAAAAATAAAGAGAGAGAGAGAGAGAGAGAGAGAGATATTCTTTATAAAACAATACTACTGAACCTTGCAAGGTAATAAACTTTCATCATCGACATTGTTTGATTCTGACTCATCAGAGCTTACAGATACTAAATTATAATTCTGTATTTCAGATTCTATTCTTTCATCCAACTCTTTTTTCAATTGATTAATCTGCTCAACGATAGATTTTAAATTTTTTAGTAATTTTTCACATAATGAAGTATAATCAGTTATGCTCAAAGAATTCCAATTAAATCGTATAATGCCAGGCTGAATATGTTTTTCAATAATAAGAAGAGTGTTTTTCAATAACTGGATCTAAATAATAACAGATGATGTTTGATCAATTATTCATGAAAAATATCTCAATTAGGTATATTTACATACATCAGATTTGTCTAACTTATCAATGATTATGTTGTATTCATTAATCATTTTTTCTACCGCCTCGATGTCTTTTCTTAGTCGATTTTTCTGAATACCAACATTTCTTATAATATCAGGTAAATTGAAACCTAATTGTTCCATCAATTCTGCCTGTTCAAAAATAAGAATTTTGATATATTTTCATGATACCTTTATTAATATTTATTTTACTATTAATTAAAGTTAAATAAGTTTATTAATGTTTACCTCGCGAATTATTTCAAAAATCTCCCAATTAAAATTTATTTCAAAACGTAATTGACACTCGATCAGAATAGAATCTTGCATTAAGTCAATGTACTTTAGTTTTTGAGTGGTAGCGATTTGTTTACTTTGCAAGGAAATAGCTGAAGTCATTTTTTGACCTTTTTGCGAATGAATCGATCGGCTAGCTCCTTTGATTGATGTCGCTTTAGAACCACCAATCGAACTGACAGTATCTATAAAAAAAAACAAAAACGAGAGGAGAAAATGTGTATTTAGAAATATTCAATAGAAATATAATTGCGTAGAAAGTGATTGGTATTATTAAGATTTTACCAATACTTGGCTTTGATATTAACGGGTCTAGTTTGTGTAAAGCTCCAACAGGCATTAACATCTGTTCCTTTCCTTTTGATCTTTTATATGCACGAAAAATAGAACCATTTTTTAATTTACGTTCGTCTGGAAACAATAGGATTACAGATATGATAATTGTTTAGAAATTCTGATAAAAACGAAGAGAAGTAATTTTGTTGAAAACCTTCTTCGTACTCCTCTTCTATTGGTACTACTTTGAGCACATTACTCTTCATAATATTTGTAATAGTTTCTTGAGCTTTGTCGATCCAAGTATTGAATCTAATTTCTTCAAAAGTCTTCAACTGTTTACCTATATCGAGATATTGACTGAAACCCATAAGCTTCAATTTGTTATGTTTTAATTCCTGTATATCTTGAAAGTATAAGACTGATTTTTTGAGACAATAAAACAATTGTCTTGCCCAAAAAATTGCTCCTGCTACTGGTGGATGGTATGTCAGTAAAGGAGGATTTCGTTTACCTGAAAATCGTATATACTAACGGGTTATATTCTTTATTATTTCTTTATTCGTATGCAAAATTCAAGGTATCTCACCTCTGTTGTATATACTTTCCACAAATCCTATTTCTTTATTGAATTGTTGCATAGTAATTTCGAATTTGCTTGATAAAATTTCCCTTATTGCAACTCTAGTTTTTCTATCCTTGAATTTGAAAAGCATCTCTAATGCATCTTTCGCGTTGATTAATACTTTGAAATATTCGTCGATAAAGAATTTCGCATCATTTTCTAAATAAGAAACTTCTGTATTGAAACGTAATATTGTTGCTTCCCAATTTTCTTTGTTAAATGGACTGAAGACATCGAATTCGGCTAACTTAAATGGCTCCAACAATAATCCAATTCGTTTTATAATCGTATCGATATGTGCCGGTTCGTAAATAATTGATTTTAAATCGGTACCAAATATATTATAAAAATCTTGAAGAACATTGGCTACGACATTAAAATCGTTGCAAACACCGGCTATGTATTCTGTTTCTCGAAAAAGGCGTCTTTGATCAAATTCCCAACGTGCACCTTTTCCTGTATCTTCAATATCGTCTCTAGTTTTTAAATACGTTATCTTCCAATTTTTCATCATTTCGTGAGCATCTCTGGATTTTTCTAAAACTATTTCTAATGGATAGCTAAAAATATTATTTCAATCATTAATTATAACATTTAACAACACCGCAAATACAATCAACGATATGAAGTAATTAATATTAGGTTGTCAAGTATGAAATGGAGCAAAAAATGCACATAATTGAATTGAGAATTTGTTCCATTTCATACTTGACAACTTAATAATAATCAATGTACTTGAATAATTTGTCAATTGATAAATTTGTTCTGATGTTTTGACAAAGTTGCCATGAAATTCTTTCAAATAAGGACATCATTTTGTCTTCGGAAGAATAATAAGATGATAATATCCAAATCATTTTCAATCCATTTAACAAGGAAGGAATAACGTTGTTAATTTGCTTGAATTTGTCTGTGTGACTTATCAACTGTTAATATTAAATTAGATATTAAAATTAATGAAATGTTAGAATCTGGTTGTAATTAGATCAAATATTATTTTACCTTGAAATGTCGCATGATGGTTAAAAGAAATTTGGTATTGTCTCGAGCTTCATTGTAATGTTTCCAAAGTTCGTTTTTGAAATGTTTAAAGGCCGATGGTATAGGCGATAAAATTATATTCAATAATTTGAACATTCTCTGAATAATAGGAATTTTTAATTGTTCAACGAGAATTGACAGTCCTGTCTCACGTTCATGCCAATAATGGTATTCAGCGATTGGTCCTTTACCTTCAGGTGACTTATTAATGTACGATTCTAATACCTCAAATTAATATGTTCACGTTCCACATTGGTATTAAATAAATAATTAAATATATCTTTTTATTCTGTATTTACCCAGTTAACACAAAACGTTAATATGACGTTAATATGACGTCATTTTTGAAAAATGACCTAAATCGAACGTCATATTAACGTTTTGTGTTAACTGGGTATCTCTTTTGATATCTATTTAATTAATAAAATATGTACTTGCTGTATATGAGTTCCCCAAGACATGATTACTTCTTCTAATTGGTCAATGATGTATTTATTATTTAATAAAACTTTATCCGACAGAGTAGAATCTTCTAATTCGGGAATTTTTGGTATTGTTAATAGAATATCACTTTCTATATGTTGCAAAGTCCTAAAAGAATTAAATGCAGAAACATAATGACTTAATATTTCATTCAAAATGTTGATATAATTAAATCAATAATATGAACCATTGTACATTAGTTGACAACTTGTCTAAATATTCTAAAATATCTTTTCTACTTTGCTCTGCTTCAGTTTCTTCTTCTATCTTCTCTCCGGTAGTTGAAATAGTTAATGCGCTACGTGGTATTAAGGATTTTTTAATTAATGTACCTTCTGTTTCTGTATCATCACGAAAATCATTTATTTCATCTAGCATTCTTTCAGTAATAATTTGTGAATTTTCTTTGGACTTTTTTGAAAGTGAAAGAGATACTCGCCGATAATCGGATGGCCTTCTATACGTGGAAGCCTATTTTCAAATAAATAAATTAATTTGAATAACATTGGTGACAACTTGTACATTATGATGTGTGATATCACAGAAACCTTAGATTCAGCAATATCAGCTAAAGCAGACGAAGCTCTTGCTATATCCGAAGCAGCAGGCACGTCACTGTATTCTTCTATTTTATAATATTTTCCAAAATGGGGACCTCGAAACTGTTTATCAACCAAAGGTTTGAATACTTGGACAAGTAATGCATTCAAAGATGATAAAAAGTGTCCATTGATAGATCCAACGATTAAATTTTTTGGCATTTGATCGATACATTCTTCGTACGTTTCAAAAGGTGGAATTGCTTCCTCGTTTGATCTCATGAAGTAAAAAAAGTTAACATTTTGAAGATCAAAATTTTGTCCATCTATTTCCCCACATATAATATGAATAATAGGCTTTTTTCTTTCTTTGTCTACCATTATCTAAAAAGTAGAAATACCTATTGTAACTTTATCATTGCAATTTAATGTATTGCTCATTTTTTCCAACAACTGATTACCTTAGTCAAGATATATTTATCTTCCTCGCCAAGTGGTGGAACAAATCTTTGCATATCTAAACAATATATTTGTACATTAATTTATACAATGAGTTATAAAAATAATCTGTTAATATTATTTACCAATTCCATCATCTTTTGACCGATCTTTTTTCATTAAATGCATTGTAACATCACCACTTGCTTTTAATAAACTTTCTTCCTCTTCGTCTTCTATTTCTTCATCACTGGATGAAGATTCTATACTCGATTCCAAACTCATAGAAGACAACCCAATCTGACTTCTTATCGAGCTAGTTTTACTTTTACCTTTCTTTAATCTCCTCTTTTTCTTTTTCTTCTTTTCTTCAGGTTTTTCGATTTTTTCTTAACATTAAAAATAATCTTTTCTTAATACGCTAACTTCGTTTAATTATTTTCCTGCGTTAATTATAATACTTACTTTCCCAAACTGCTATTTCTTCTTGAACCATTTCTTTGACATATGTTTTGTAAAAGAAAATGATCTTATTTTCTAGATTCGTAGTTGAATATAAATTTTGATTTAAAAAATTCATCAATTTCTCTTCGTAATATCCATTGTTTGCCTAATAATTGAACAAATATTTTATAATAACTATTTTAATTGATAAATTATTGCCAAGTAATAAAATATATATTACGTCTATGAGTTTATCGAATAGATGTTCGTGACCGGATAATCCTAAGAATCGTAATACCCGTTCTCTAATCCAAATAATACTGCAAAATGATGATTCTTCGTTGAAATAATAATTGATAGATATAATCATTCATAAATTATCGATGCATGATGTTAAAAAAAAAAAAATAAAAAATTGTATTACCGACTATCCAATTTTAGAAAATCAGGTTGCGTATCGTAAGTTTCTCCTTCGTCCTCCTTTTCGAAATTGTCTTGAAAAGATTCGCTAATGATCGTTGACATATTTCTCTATATATTTTATAATTAAATTGTTAGAAAATATTTTCTATTTTTCAAGAAATTATTTGTCCTTGTAAGGTTACATGACAATTATATTTTAATCTGACATAAAACTTACCAGAAAAAAAACGCTGCCTTCTCTGTTTTATTTTTCAGACAAAAATCAATCTGAATAGCGATCCTCTTGACAAATTTCAGATAATATCAAATTAAAATAGCTATAGATTTATTTTCTTACACAAAATAGTTAGACATTTAAGAAGAAGTATATAAAATAAATTTAACTATGCAATATATGTAAGTATTGAAACGAAATCACTTAGGTCGAAGTAAATTATTCTGTCTTCTTTTATACTTTAACTAGTCAGTTTAGTTATTTCGTCGTTTAAATAGTGATTTTATGAATTAACTGTAATATATATACGTATGTACCGTTAATGCACAAATGATCTTGAAGAGAATAACAAATAATTCATCTAATTCTTGTCGACTTATCGGTTACTACGTGTCTTAGGTGCAAATTATCGATCAAACTTACACTTTACTGGAAGAAAGGGACAATGTTATAAATAGTGAATGAAATAGAATAGATAGAAATTGTTTTATTCGTAAATATGCAAAATGTATTCTTGCAATTACATATTATTAAATCGTAACTATATAGATTTTAATTATACAAGTATAAATTATGTACAAAAAATGTAGAACTATTATCGAATATCTTGAAATTATATTTATAAACATTCGTATATTTAAAAAAAAATATATATATATAGATGTAGGATTAAATTTATTGAAGGGATAATAAAAGTGAATATAATAAAACTTAGAAATGTGTAAAATTCTCGTAGTAAGAAGAAAGAAGAGGAATAAAATACAAGGAATACCATTGAATATCACATTTGACAAAATAGTAGGAGAAAAATAACGTGTAGGCAATTAAATCTGTGGAAGAAACGAAGATCGAGAGTCATTGCGAGATGATTTATCGATCGTTTCCACGTTGAGTGATTTGTTCGTGCTACTTTCTTGAATCGATTCGTCCAATAAACCACCAAGAATAGCATCGATGTATTTTTTTCTACCTTCATTTGTATCAAAAGAAAATCCTATCGATGGAAGAAACTCTGTTTCCACAACAGTTTCAACAGATTTCTTGGTGGTATCGGTTGTTTTCCCAAATGACGTAGTCGAAGAGTTAACAAATTTTGTAGACTCCTCGAAATCTAAAGACCTTTGTATTTGAGGCAACTGATTAATCGCAAATCGATTTCCTACATTGTTTAATGACCGATCAAATTTGTTGGTCGATTCATCCAGGATTCGATCTTTCGAAATACTTCTTGGAGTTCCTTCCAAAATATCTCTTAGTCGTGGCATGAGATTTGTTTTATCGCTATTAGTATTGAAACTCTCGGCAACTTTCTCTTTTTGTAAATTATCATCAACGGATTTAATCGTCGTGCTAGATAATATATTTTGATCCCAGTTAGATTCTAGATTTGATGATTGTAATCCTTGAAAATGATTCAAGGAAAAAGGTCGAGGAATATGATCGATTTTAAGTAATTCTGCCATTAATTGTAAAACGCTCAAAGCATTTACGTTACTGGAACCAGCATTGCCTTCTACCTTCTTTTGATTGTTCGATAAATTTATTGTATCGTTGGAGTAAAGTATTTTATTATTATCGTTGTAGGGAAAATCATTATTTCTATTTTTAGTAACCCTCTCGATAGATTTGACAATTTCGATTTGACCTAATCCATCAGAACGAGAACTGTTTCTCTCGTGTTGTTCAATTAAGCTAATAATTAAGTCATCTTTGATTGGCACCGATTCATTTTTTTGATTTAAGGTCACAGATACTTGATAAGGTGAATTGTTTAGTTCAATCGCATCTTCTATATTTGATATAGATCTTATATTTGACGTAATTTTTGCTCGATCTTCTTCTCCTTTGGAAATTTCTGTCTGACTCAACTCGCCAAGGAATTTTCCTTCTTCCTGTTGCCTCGAGTTTCTTCGAGTGTTCTCGTCTTCTTTCTCACTTTGGATAGGATTATCAAATCTGGAAGTTTCCGTGACGATCTCGTCGACAGTATCCTTCAAATTGAACCCAACGAACGGTGGTTCTATGTCTGTTGCTGGAAAATCAGTAGTTCGTTGGAACCAAGGTACGGATACGTCTTTTGATTCATTAATTAAGTGTTCATATATTGGAATTTGTGTAGTACTTTGCACCTCTGAGTACATTGTATTGTACGATGTATGAAAAACTGGTGTTTCAGTAGAAGGATAATCTGGAACATTTATTCGAAATTTCGCTTCGGTAATAATTGGTGGTTTTAAAATAATATCAGGCTGTAAAATGTTCGAATCAATATTCGTTCCATTTTTCAAATCGTCATTTAGAAAAAGAAGACCTGGGTTTTCCGTAGAATATAATTTCGTATCCAATGATATCGTTGCTGTTTCCGTTGACGTTAAATTTTCCTCGTAGGGCAAAGTAGTCGATGGTTCTTCTATTTCTGTATTACTGCTTTCAAATTTGAAACGCGATAAATATTCGATAATAGGAGTTGTACTTTTTTCTAAAATACTTGCATAATCTAAAGTATCGGTCGTATCAGTTTGCCATTGATCTATCGATTCGGTTAAATTATTTCGATTAGAATCTAAAGACAAAGAACTATCTTCGTTCGTATCTTTCGCATTATCTTTTGAATCTCTCACATGAATCCTAAATTTATTTGATCCATTAAAAGCTCGACCTATTCCAATACTTTCTTTGATTTCAATATCATCGACATATTCATCTCCAACGAATGATTCTTTTTCGTCGACCGAATCAATATGTTTAATAACTTCGTAACTATCCGAAGGTTCGTCTTTTAAGTAATCAAGATCCCGATCTTCGTTATAGTTTTTGTAGCTTTGCGGATTACTGTTGTTGTACTTTCTCTCTTCTTTAGAGTTCTTATTAAAACTAGAAAGAGTGGATAACGTGAAGAAGCTTTTAGATTCTTGGCTGTGCGTGTAAAGATGATCAGAACTTTCGATGTCTTGATCGAATCTGTTATAAACTAAAGTAGAAGGTCTGTTTGTAGTTGGTATCGTAGGCGAATACAATTTTCTCGTGGTGGTAGTTACAGTTGGGACGGTTGGCGCATACGAAGGTTGAAACTCGTTTATTCTTTTTCCTGATTTGTCTTGAATATTCTGATAATCGTATCTACCTTGCTCTCCCTCTCGATAATTGTCTTCCAAAATTTTATCTATACGAATTATAGGCGAATCTTGATACGTTCGAGTGAAATAATTTTTATTATAAAACGAATTAGGATAAATCGGATTAGATCTTTCGGAATGTTCTTCGTAAGTAGACAAAAATTGATTAGGAGGAACCTTCTCCCGTGGGATATCGTTACGATAAACTGGTAAATTGTTCCTAGTGGAATCGATTGTAATGTAATCGATGATCTTGCCTCCTCTATCAGGATCCACTAATTCGTCACTGGCAACGTCTGTTCCAGTTTGCAGACCCATCATACCGTAAGCTTTGCGTATAAGTTCGTCATCGTCTTCTTGATAATGATTATCGTGATTTGTTTGAATAAATTTTCGAGTCGTCGAGCAGTCAACTTTGCTCCACCAATCGCAAGTGAGAAGTTTTTGACTGAAGATGGATCCGATCGGGCACAAGAACGAGGAAACCAAGATATCGTGACAAACGTGAAATACTTGGCACCCAGCTACTTCGTCAGCATAATACCCTGTCGAAGAAAAATACATCAAATTAATGTGTTACTTTATTACTGCATTTCTTTTCTTCCTATAGAGATTTTTTTTTGCTATGTCGTACGTCATTAATATTACCTTTATATCTACGCTTGAAACATGCTGACCTATTGCGAAAGCAAAGAAAATATTCTAACGTAAGAGAATCGTCGTAGTCATGCGTCTTACGTTAGAAACTAACGTATATATACATATAAGTACATATCATCCTTGACATCGATGATGCTAAAGGTGACAAAGACTTTTCAGCGATATGCAGCAATAATTAATAGCACGATGTTGCTTTCCTAGCCATTCGATTATGTTTAAATATAGCAACTTACCTCGTAAACGCCCTTCACACGAAAAACCTGTCTGCGGTAGCGTCGTATAAGCTGGATAATCGATCTCTGGTTCACCGGGGACGTTCATCCTGATGTCACTGTGATCTAAAATAGAAATAGAAAGAAAAAACAAGAATTAAATAGGATATTTATACATGTATTTGTGATAATATGAAATTTGCGTAAGGAGATTAATAGCAAATGTCATTTCTAGAGATACTAATTTTTTATACCGATTACTCGTTACCTTGTTTATCTTTGTATCGTTCATATTGGCCACCAGCTGATCCATAGCTATCGAAGGTACCCTCTTCCTCGGGATCGAAATATTTTCTGTCGAATCGTTAAAGCTTTATTAATAGATTGTTTGAAACTTTTGCATTGATATTATAATTATTCAAAATGAATTATTCGATCATCGAACCTTCCTCTAGTGCCATCAATCGCTCTGCGCGACAGGAAGCTTTTCCGTGGGATTTCATGCTCAAGACTACCGTGAACGTTGCACAAGACTACGGTCACGAGATCTGCTCGTAAAGAATATGAATGAAATCTATATATTATATTTTTTAATGAAAAGTAATAATGTACCTTCATTTTACACGTTCTTTGATATTTTTATTATTACTTTCTATTTGCTATTCAATTATCTTTACATTACTGTACTATTATTTTTCTTCTTCCTCTAGAATAACTCTAAAGTCTCTCTAATTTGTAAAAGTAACTCTAAAGATTGTTTCACGTTGAGGCGTGAACAGAAAAGAACAAAAAATATAAAAGAGAAAGAGAGCGCTTTCGCTGATTGAAATTAATAGCGTTAATAATTTCAAAGTACTGGAGCTCGATTTGCGATGTCCCAACCGCAAGGAAGACATTTTCTCTGACAAAATATAGACGATCGCCTTCCGGGAGGACATTTTAATCCTTTCTTTAGAAGAAAGAAAGTAATAATATACCGAAACAATGATGTACGCTTTCGTTACAAGTAAATTCGTTTGACTTTTATATACGCCTTCCACATACAATAGAATTTACTTAACTTCTTCGACATATCACGATCATTACATTACCAAATATATCTTTTTAATGTCATGCGACAATAAAAAGGTACGTTTCCTGAGTCTATTTATTTTTCATATTTTATTTTTAATATGAATCGACGAATTGATTTTTATTTTATAATAAAGCCAAATCGATTGAAGATAACGAGGAAAAGATTACTTTCCCATACTATAGTGCTCGTTATTGATTCGTATTCGAAACAAATACCGCGCGTGAAAGGATGTTGCGTAAGGCTTTAGTATTCAAACAGGAGCATAAGACCGCGGGAGAGATAAAATATAATTTATTTATTTTATAAAGCCTATTATATCATTTTTATTTCGATTTATTGTTAGAAAATGAATAAGTTGTCATAGAGATGTTATAGAAATGTCATACATGTGTAAGAACGATTGTAGATTTCATCTTCTCTCGAAGCGCGTAAAGTTTAATTAAAAGAAATTGAAATGTTATTGAGAAGGGAAAGAAGAAGCTCAGAGAATGTGATATCGATAGACTTACATAGAAGAAGCTGGATGATTGGCATTTTTACGTGACGTTACATGTGTCTCAAAAGTTTCGTAGGACCGACATCGTCCGTCCACTGCGAAGCAGCCGATGCACTGCCGCTTCTCGATGATCGTTCCTTCCCGAGTCGTCTTCTTCGTACCTCTTACCTTTCTTCCTCGCTTTCTACCTCTCACCTGGCCATCGCTCGTACCATCCCTCGTTAAAAGAATGTCCGAGTGCCGCCGCGCCTTAAGTCATCCTCTCTTAGAAAAAACTTTCCTTCCTTCGCTTGAAAACCACCTTTTTTTTTTTATACCTGAACAAGAGATTACAGCTCATTAGTGCTGGCAGAAGAGAAAAAACTAATAAGGAGATTAGCTAATGTTTAAGGAAACATAGTTTCTTTAGATATACTACGAGTCTCGGGAAAGAGTAAAAAGAGAGAGAAGAGAGAGAGAGAAAAAATTAGCAAGAAAAATGTCTCGAACATCTTTTCGGCGAGAGCAAAACTATATGACCCAGATAAACGTTGCATCGGTCCATAGGTAGTAGTAAGGTAAGCAGAAATTCAAGTAAGACGACACACGTACATATAAACATATTATGTAAGTTCGATGACATTGCCTCAGTTCTGCACATATGCCCTTCTCCTCCTCCTCCTCTTTAACCACCTCCTCATCTTTAACGTCCTTCTTCGCTCTTCTCCATAGAATTACTTTCGTCTTGCGTAATCATTGATTCTCTCTCTTTCTCCCTCTCTTTCACTCCTTCGTTTTCAATCACGTATTTATTTACTTGACTCAGCTGGAATCGATCGATTCTTTCACGTTCCATCGATGGACATTGGACGTTCGCAACATATTTTCATTTCTTGAGACTGCTTGTAAAAGGATTGTTAATGTTTTAACTTTTAAGCAACGATATAGATTCAAACTTTCTCTTATTGTTAGGAAAAAAAAACAAATAATAATGTCGTTTTATTCTAGCTTGCCCAAATTATAATAGAGCGTTCAAAGTTAGAATAAAAAAAAGTTGAATAGGTCTCTGTGTGCGTGTGCACTTTCATATATAAATATTGGCTCGAAAGGTAATGCGTGTATCTTACGTCATGCATCCTCTCGATTCCCCAGCGTTGCTCGATCCTTACCTTTCAAAGCATTCATTTGCGGAAACATGCGTGATTCAGGGCAAGAACTTTAACTGCCTTTTGGTCAAGATATTGCAAAAGATATTGCTAGATTCTTTTTGGTCAAGAAGTTTCATTAGAAATCAGAAATTAGATCGTTCTCTTTTTATATTAACTTGGGAAAAAAAAAATCCATTATTTTAATGTTTATTTCAAACTTAAACTAATGTATTATCACATCGATAGGACGTTATTATTATTTATTTAGATAATTTTATTTTGAATTTATTATTTTATTTGCTCGTGTCCTAATTACTTAACAGAATAAATGAAAATATTAAAAATATCGAATTATAAAAAGGTGGTGTTCTAGATCACTTGATTTCTCCTAGTTTGAAAATGGCGCGCTTTTGAATACGTATCAGATGGCGCGGTTTTGAATACGAATGAAATGGCGCGTTTTTGAATTCGTATCAAATGGCGCTTCGATCGATCAACATGATAAGCTTTCCTTTCTCAAACGCCAGGTGACACTTGATTTAGAAATAAAATGGAGTATATGTTGAATGGAGTATTTAATTCTTCGTCTTATATTACATGTATTTTACTAATAAGTGATTAATGGCGTTTATAACAGTAAAAGAAGTTAAATAGTGATCGTTATCGTTAATTTATTTCTACCATAAGGTAAACGTGTAGAAAAAGATGAGGGATAAAATAAAAGTATCCAATGCCTTTCGGATATTTAGAGAATTTTTCAAGCAATGATGACATTCATTTGTTAGGTTAGATTTTAATCCCATTAAATTTCCTTCTTATTTTTCTATGAAATTTTTAAATAACTCTAACGTTATTAAGGATACGCGTGATGCCGTAAGATATACCAATGTTTATCCTCTTTCTTCGCAGTTATGGCTTTTTCTTCTATACTCAAATATTATATCGGTACTTTCGTACAAGTGGAACAAAGTTTGCCGCTTTAACAAACTTTTCAATTATGGTTTATGATTACGTAGCCTTTCATAGGGAGAAAGGTATACATAATAAGTGCTGCGGTGGAAAGTTTTGGTGCATCAAGGTATTATCATTTGAAGAGTACATCAACGTTTCTATTAAGAATATTCACATCAATATAATCATATTAGTGACATATTTTTCTGTCATAGGATATTTGTGGAATTATATGCGCGGTTCTAACATGGTTGCTAATCATTTATGCAGAATTTGTAGTTATGGCTGTTATTCTTATTCCTTCTATAAATACTTTATATTCAGGCCTAAATATGGCAGTGTTTCAATCATTAGCATTTTTGGCATTTGCTTCTCATTTAAGGACAATGTTTACAGATCCAGTAAGTAAAAAAATCTGTTTACGATATAACCTGATAATAATGAAGTATTATACAGGGTGCCGTACCGAAGGGTAATGCAACCAAAAAGATGATACAACAAATGGGGTTCCAGGAAGGTCAGGTAATATTCAAATGTCCAAAATGTTGTTCTATAAAACCGGAAAGAGCTCATCATTGTTCTGTTTGTCAAAGGTACATTAATATGGGTACTAATTTCACTTGAATACTAACTAAGTTTTTAAAGATATGTACGTATGAATATATGGACGTAATTTTAGATGTATTAGAAAAATGGATCATCATTGTCCATGGGTCAACAACTGTGTTGGTGAAAATAATCAAAAATATTTTGTATTGTTTACCGTAAGTCATTGTTCTTGTTTAAAAACGAAATATGTTATAAGACGAGATCAAGGAAATAAGAAATATATAATAAATTTGCAGTTTTACATAGCAGGTATATCGTTGCAATCTCTACTCTTGTGTATACAACAATTTACAACCTGCGTAAGACAAGAATGGAGAGAATGTTCGACATTTAGTCCTCCTGCAACTGTCGTTCTTTTACTATTTCTAGCATTCGAAGCACTTTTATTTGCCATTTTTACAGCTGTAATGTTGGGATCGCAGCTGCAAGCTATTTGGAATGATGAAACTGTAAGTGCGTACATATATTGTCGAAGGTTTTATTATTTAGCGATTTGTACAATTTGTTGTAGGGTATAGAACAACTTAAAAAAGAGGAAGCACGATGGGTTCGTAATAGTAGATGGAAATCCATCCAGGCCGTTTTTGGCAGATTTTCTATTGCTTGGTTTTCTCCTTTTACTTCGCCTCCGAATACTAAAAAGAAGTTAGATGCCTACTTATATACCGTATAACTGGGTTATATGACCGTGACAGAAATATTTAATACATGTAAATACATATAAGGTAAATATAACACATATATATGATTGTATCGAATGTGTGCTTGTGTATCCGAACATACATCATTATATATATATACAATATATATATATATTGAATAAATTTCAATGTGTGTGCATATATAGATATATAACGAGTAAATGCATATGTATTGTGTATGCACAAGCAGAAAACGTAATGATACTGTTTTCCAAAATATCATATTTACAAGTGGCAATAGAAAATACATATTAACGATAACATTCCTTAAGAAAAATACTAATTATCCGACAAATGTTTTAAAATAACCTTTCCAGAAACAATTTCGTTGGGGTACTATTGAACTGCAATCTGTGGATTAGTTAATATGTTATAATTTTCCAAATTTTATACAATTTTTGTTATGTTTTTATTATTTAGTTAAAACAACAATGCGAGGATTAATTCAGACAAAAAATGTAATAATATATATATATCTATAATAATATATATAATCTATATATATATATAATAGTACAACAAGTACTTAAAAAGCATAATTTTTAAATATTTACATAAATATCAAATAGACATTTATTTGTTGCGCATTTGACTTCGACTTTTATATACATACACATCATATCTTCGTGCACTTATTGATTTAAGCGCAGATGAAAGTATATTAAGGAAATAATACGAGATTGTGTTTGATTACACGATTTATTATATAGATAATTATTTGAACAGAACAAAGTATTTATAAATAATTTAATATTATTTGTTATATATTATTTGAAATATTAATTTTTAACATGACTCGTTTAATAAGACTTTTTCTAATGAAAGTAAGAGAATACTTTATGAAGAGATTTTTTTATTTGTTTATATTAATAGAGTCATATACAATCAATTCTCGGTGAGAATTATAAGTAATAACTTTATGAAGATGGAAAAGAAAAATTACCAAACTTACAAAATAAAATGTAACTTTTTCTTCTTCTTTTATCCATCCAAATGCAAGATATTCTTGTGTATTCTATATATCGATGAAAATGTTCGATCTTTACGAATGAATTATATTGAATAATTCTTTATCATATATCTCGCTACAAACTTATAGAAATAAAATAAATATTTCTTTTTTTTTTTATATATATATATATGAGAAATTCTCTCTATCGTATATTCGATAGGTCAGTGCTATATGTGCTATATTCTTTTATTTACGATCCAAAAATATGAATATTTTCAATTTAGGATAGAAGAAGCAGTGACCTATCTTAATATATATATATATATTTATATTATAATTAAGGATTGAAAAATCATCTAAAAACAAAAAAAAAAGATTTGCTTTAAAATAATATTTAATATGAAGTATTACAGGTTTAAGAAATAAATATATCTCTTTTTTTATTTACATATGCAATTGATAACAAAGATGGAAATTATATATAAATGGTATTAATTTCCAAATATATTATTCGAAAAGCTGTTTGCAAAAATGGTACATGTACGCTATATTTATATTTCATTTAGAATCGTTTACAATCGTTTAAAAAAAAAAAAATAAGACGAACAAATGATCTCCTAAACGTACGAAAGACTGAAACATAGTGTTGATAGTCGCTGGAGCATACGTAACATTTCAACTACAAACATATATTTTTTTTACCAAAATGTAGTTCATATTAATTTGTTTTTTTTTTTTAGAATCACCTTTATAAAACACGAATCTCTACGATATTATTAAACATTTGTATTTTTAATTATAACGAGTGTATTTATGAAAATTTTATACACAAAATTCACATTACCATTCTTGCATCCAGTTTCTGAATCATAAATTATTGTCTTAATTATTATAATTGTCCAATGTGTGTACACGACAAGTAATATTTATTAGCGATATCAGGATAGAGAAATTTAAGATATATTTTCATATATTTATTTTATATATCCTCAAATATATTTTGCACCTTTTAAAACAAAAACAAAACAAAATATAAAAATTCGATGCACTTTGTATACGCTATCTCTTATTTATATTTGGATGTAATATGTGATATTTTATGCAATATTATACGTATGCAAAAAATATAATGTTGCTGATGTTTTTAATATTAGGTTGTCAAGTATGAAATGGAGCAAAAAATGCATATAATTGGATTGAAATTTGCTCCATTTCATATTTGACAACCTAGTATTAATTAGATATTGTTAAACGGTACGATAATTAAAGTTCTTTCTTCTTTTTTTTTTTTTTGAAATCGTCTTATGTCAGCAAATCTTTTTTACTTTTATAATTAAATGTCGGGAGAGTTTCGTAAAAAAACTTTATTTATATTTAAATTTCGCGCAAAAATTTGTAATTTAAAAACTTTCGATATAACCAATCAGCTTCTTCTTTACGCGTACGGGTAATGTATTAGTATTATCGAGAACTTATAGAGGAGTGTTTCTAATCCTATCCTAATTAAAAGTTCAATTATTTAAAATTAGATTGTCATAATCATACAGTGATATAAAGTTAAACCTTAATTCGAGTGTTCAATCAAGTGTCTTTCTTTTAATTCGTGGAAAAAAATATAATGGTAACAGATAAAATGCATCTCTTTATGTATTTATCGTAATATTTATAATTATAATATTATTTTATTAACAATATTATTTCATATAGATAACCATAAGATTATTCTTGAATAGAATAGCAATAATAATTGAATTGCAATAATAATTGAATTGCAATAATATTCTGAATTGTCGCGATTATTATAGGATTGAGTTTGTATCTTCGAAAGATTCATAAGTATATTTTTCGTGGCACCGTACATGAGATACTTTGCAAAGATCGGTGCTTGGTCGGTACAAATTAAGTAGCATCATCTGTAGGTAATAATACTGTAACGGTTTAGTATCTCGTTCACGGGTATGTAAAATCAGTATGTAACAGATTTTTCAAATATTCTTCTAATTGTGATTATCTTTGGAGAGTTAATAATAATAATAATAATAATATATACGTAATATGTGACAGGACAGAAATGGAAGAATTATTTGTATTGAAGCCAGAAAATCTGGATCACTTGTTGCCACAAATAAAAGGAAATTTAATGTTTCCTAATGAGAAATCGCAAATGTCAGCTCTTGAACAACTAGGGAAACTTTTAAAATCTCAACTTCCCGTTATTCGGAGCAACATTTTTACGAAGCTTATTAAATTTGATATAATCTCGACTCTCTGCGATATTTTAAAAACCTTTCGAGAACCACTTGTAACGTAAAATACTTCAAAAGTAGTTTTTCTATTTTGAAATGAATTAAATGAGAAGATATATATTATTAAGTTTATTGATATTTTATAGTTCAGCTCTCGAGTGTTTGGCTTTAGCAAGCGAATATAGAAAGTTTTATGAAAGTCAAGTCGCCGCGGAAGCTGTGAGTTCTTTGCTTCGACTTGCGCATTACATTGGAATGTCCACAGATATACAAATATGTCCTTTGGAAAAGCTTCTTTGTGCTATTCGTAATATATTATTCAGGTACGCATATATCTATCTATCTATCTACCTTAACAATTTACCGATCGGTAGCGATTCGAGAATCCTATGCCCTTCTTACCGGTCACTCAGTCGCAGATCGTCCGACACCGGTTCGGTGGAATAAAAGTCGAAAAATCGACTACCGGTCGGTAAAGTGTTAATAGAAAAAAACACTGGGAAGAATATTTTCTATATTTTCAGCGCGAGAAAGTTAGGAATTGAGGTAGATAACGTATACGCTACCAATCAAATGTTTTCTTTTCTCAAGAACTTTAGTCAAAAATCCTTATCCCGTGTATTAAGGTTTTTAATTATCGATATTTTAAATACCGTCCTCGAATACGTAACGTTAGACGAAAACGAAAACGAAGATGAGAGATTGATTCTGGATGTTTGCAATGAATCGATTAAATCAATGAAAGATATTCTGGAACAAGATTACGAGCAAGAGTACGAATGCTTTTCGAAGAAGAACACTATTGTAGCTTTATGCTGTCTTTGTGCTTCCAGCATTAGGTAAATTGTAACTTTAATTAATTAGGACGGATTATAAATATACCCAGTTAACACAAAACGTTAATATCACATAAATCGAACGTCATATTAACGTTTTGTGTTAACTGGGTATATATCTTGTAGATTTTGCGACAAAGATTACTTGACGGACGTTGACGAGGGTGGTAATATGACTCCAATGCAGGGCAAAGTATCTCTCGCCAAGTCTATTTATGCAATTGTAATGTATACCATTATACCATATGTTAAAGTAAGGCTACAACATTAAATATGAGCTTTATTTTAAAAGCTATGCTTTATATAATACGTATATTCTGTGTTTAATGATTGATAGAACATACACTTTGATCAAGAGAATTCTCGCAAATGTTACACCAGTTTTGTTTCTTGTTTGAACAACATGTACAATATCAGAGATTTCAGACAAGAGGATATAGCTAATCATTTAGTAGCAAATGGTTATCTTAAATATTTCTTACGTCTTAGCGCACAGCTTCCGTAAGTTTAATACAATTAATCAAAGAGTTATTTGCTTCTTTGTATTTTGTTTTTTTCTTTGTTTCAATCGATAACAAAATTCTTCAGATTACATCAACGACGAAATATATGCATCCTATTGACACGGACATTAATCACTTTAGCAGAAAATTCTTTATCGATCGACAAGTTACCCGAAGGTGTCAATGTATTTTCAAGTAGAATGTTCGATGGACTTGTTTCTCTACCGAACGATGTTGAGCAGTGGACTGATATAATTGCAATTTCCGATTATCGTAACACAGCTTTAATGATTTCATTTTATTATCATTATCATGCCACCAGGGAGTGAGTTTATCTTAACCATTATTTTCATTTATGTAAAATATCATTTTTCAACGACCGGTTATCGTTTGTTTCTCCCCAGACTCGATATGATTTCGTTCGAATCTCTGATAAGGAGATTGTTAAAACTAGAAGACTTTGGATCGATAACTGTACCAATTCTAAAACCATTATGGTTCTTATTTGCTGTTAGTTCATTAAAACTCTATTCGAAGCGAGATTTGGTCTTTTTGTTATTATTAAATGATTGGTCTATTGTCTAGGTTTCGTTTTTGTCCCATCCATCACCAGGACAAAATTCTGAATACGAAAGTGCAGTGACTAAATTAACATTGGCTTTACAATATTTGGAATTAAGCCAATGTTACACTCATCACATTGAGCTTTTACATTTTTGTCTTAAATGTCCAGAAATAACGAACGATTTGCGATACAGAGTAATGAATTTGTGGCTAATAGAATCCGATGGGGATGTTCTACCTCTTTTGAAGCTCGATTGTCACAGCGTTGTTAAACATTGTTTATTGGTACATGCAACGTCTCTTTCCATTGTACATTTCAACGTCTCTTTACATTAACATTTTTTATCTCATTCATTATAAACTTTAGATTATAATACAGAATGGTCTTGGTGGGGTGGTTAACTTAGCTGTTAAAGGAATACGTCAATCGATGCAGGTTGGCAATTGCGATGAGATTGCCGATATTGTTTGGAACATGTTACCAAATGTTTTCTTATCCGACGGTCCAAATCGAAGTATTCAATTTTGAACATTCATTTTATATTTTATTTCTAAACTATTGTCCTATCATCCATATTAAGATAATACATTATATTTAGTTGAGCATATTAAAGCAGTGCTCGAATTATCAAGTATGTCAGAACCCCGTTGTTTACCAAAAAATACGATAAAGGTATGCGCGGATGCACTCATCAAAATGATTTTAACCGAAGACGCGGATGCTTATTTCCAGAAGTTACTTTTAAAGCAAGCTTATGTCATACTTGTTGCTTCTATGGAACACAATTACTTCAAAAGTGAGTTGCATTTAACTGCAGAATGGTTTTGGAATATATAATACCTTAACGAGAGAAGACTCTAATTAAAAGAAAACATTTACGTTTAACAGTTCTTTCAAAATACGTTAATGAAACGAGTTTATTGGAGAAATTACGTGATTACGCGTTTTCTGAAACCGAGCTAACGTTATCTGCAATTTCCTTGAAATTCTTCACTTTTATTATCCACTTTCAATCGTTATCTTCCATAAAGGTAAAAGAAAAAGAACAATAATAAATAATAATTAATTACTCGAAAGAAAGAGAATATCTTGGGATTAATGTTTACAGTGCGATAGACCCGTAACGATCGAAATGAACCATTTACACGTTCTTTTGTGGATCAGTCAAAAGTCACAACTCGTTTGTCCGAATGCACTAGAATTTATACACGAACTGTTAAGTCAAAACAATTCTGGAATGGCTGTAACATTGAAAGACGTTTCATTTAACGTACCAGATAGAGACGAAACTGTAACGATCCTAGATATTTATGAGATGCTTCATGTTATTCACTCAAAGGTGAGCTAGCGTAAAGATATTCTAAAGAAAATTCATAAAGGATTGATCAATCGATTTGACCATTTTCACGGTAGAGTACTCCAGTGGAACGAGAGATTGTTTATCAATGTCTAGTTGACGTTCTCAAGTTTTGTCACGTCAAAATGGAGACACTGATGTATCACCTATGCACAGCGATTAGTAACTACGATCTTGTCATTGGAATAGCAAAAACTCGATCTTTGTGTTCTTATTTTCTTCATTTCGTCACAACTTGGCTACGATATCGAAAAATATACAGCGACGACGAAATACCGCCTAACTCAAGATCTTTATTCAAGTCACCTTTCGACGAAACTATGGACCAATTATCGGAATATATGAATTTTCTTAAATCCAAAGACGAGAACGAAGCATATTCGAGATTGTATCATGCGGTGAGAATCCTATCGCTTGTATATTATTTTTAACGTAACACACTCTCATTATTTTTTATTTCATCTTGTTCGTTTAGTTATCCTTTTTCAAAGACTACAAAATTTCGTCTGCACGTGTCTTTGGATGCGAGGAAGGTGAGGTTTCCAATTTATTTCTTTTAATACGGAGTGCAATATTCTATTGGTATTACAGTTATTTGTGCATACAAAAAGTAGAAAAAGATTATCTAATATCAAATCTAATTGTTCTCGTGAAGAATGTGCGCATAAGACGTCTTTTATTTTATTATTGTTTAGATAGATCTTCTTCTTAAAAATCCGCTTGTTCGTCGTCAACGTAAGCAGAACGAAGGTTGTCTTTCCCAAGATAGCAGTTAGCAATAAATACATCGACGTTTCAACAAGTCGAAAGGTATGTATTATTTATTTTCGCGGACGTCCGTTACGTTGCATAAAACAACCCTTAAAAGAGTTTAACCTGACGTCGATTTCTCCTTCTTCCAGCTAAAACGAGTAAGAAACTTTGATGACGTATACTTTTTTAACACATACAACACACATACGTTTATTTACGTTTATAATATTCATGTTAAATTAATAGTAATTGAATTGAATGAAACGATTAATATACCTGATCGAACAAATAAATTTCTTTATAGCAAGAAGGCGAAACGCACTCTCGGATGCATCGTGTTTTGGCGACGCTGCTCGCCTGTTGCGATAACATTTTGCATGCGCCGCTTTCTTCGCAAGCTTGCTCGAATTGTCGGAAGAGGAATTCCTAAGAAAGAAAGCTGTCATTCATTCTATCATCGTGATATATTTTTTATATTCAAGATAATCTAATCAGAGTACCCGGAAAAACCAGATAAACGGTGCATTTCAATTGGAGGATTAGTTCTTTAAGGATTACACGTCAAGATAAAAGTATTTGGCATATCTAATAGAAGGAGCTGCAAGTTGTGGATTAGCGTAAAGTCTTTCCCTCCCTTTTTCACCCTATGTGTATGTATATATACATATACATATACATATACATATATATGTATTCGTCCCTCACCGTACCCTCACCGGGCATGCAGCATCGTAAAAGCGTCACCTTTTAAGTGATAGTTGCCGCCGCTATAACCTGTATCAACGTTCTGCAGGAAATAGACGTACGATAAGAGGGACTTACGTTCTTGGTAGTCTCCTTGTAGGGGTACTCTGGAAACGTGAAAGTCTTGGCTAGGGATGCCTGTCCTTCCTCAAAGTGTCCGATGACGAGGATCAAACTGAGCGCGAACGCCACCCTCGGCGCCATCTTGGATGGCCACCGACGATCAATAGGGGAGGATGGCGCTTCATTTTCCTCTCTCAATCTCTTTCTCCCTCTCTCTCTCTTTCATTATCTCTGTTGCTGGCGCGCGCCCGCGCTTTCCTTAAATTTAAAGGAAAATGTCAAACTATTTGAGAAGTAAATGAAAGATAAAAACGATTGATATTTTATTTTGATCCTTGATTTGATCTACGATTGAGATCATTTGTAAAGGATCATTCATTGGGTGTTGATAGAGAGGTTTGTTGAATGTGCTTTTCAATATTTTTTTGAATACTCTCTCTTTCTCCCTTTCTTTTCTCTGTGCTTTTCATTAAAATATTAAAATATTAGTTGAGAGGAAAAGTTTTTTAAGAAGCAGAAACGAAGAACCTCCTAGACGTTTGTCAATGTCTTGGCAAGAATCCAAATTCCGAGCCGGTACGAACCTGACCCCGAAAGCAACAAGTACAATTAAGGTTTAGCTGTCCTAACGTAAATTGATTCACGTAGTAGTCTCACATGTTGACAATAATATTTTTATATCTTGTAACAGAAACATAGTCTTAAATCGAACGTCTGTTGTATATTTAATCTTTAATCTCTTTTCCTGAAATTTCTTCAAGAACACGAAACCCCCCGAAAGAAATTTTACGGTCGATTAGATAGAATTTTATTCCATTACCGTAGCCCGTATACGGACACGAGTTTATTTCTTGATACTCTTCTATGAATACTTAATAAAAGAAGAGAGTAATAGAAAACGAAGCTCGCATGTACACGTTTCAAAGTGTTTTCATTCTAAAATTGTCGTGGGTAGGACAATTTATTTTTTGTTTGGAAAAAAAAGAAGTCTCATATCGTATTGATGAGTTCAATCTTAGATTCTTGAAAAATACACATATAGATTTATCATAGTTTTCTCGAGAAGTAACCACCAAGTTTCTACTTCGATAACTACAAATTAATTCGATTAGGTAATCTCATTACTCGGAGTCCCGTTTCGTTGTAACTTTAGATAAATTTATAACACAATGTCAGTTTATCATTCGTCGACGTTCGCGGTGTGAATTATGGATAGTTTCGGACACGTTGTTGCTGTTACTCTAGCGCATGCAGCATTACAATGCTGAGAGAGACAGTGAACGGAATAAAGGGAAGTAGCATAAACGAAAATGTTTCTTGCACAGATGTTACTTGTATGGAATTTTAATGTATTAATGAACACATTTTTCAAATTACAAACCTACATTTATAGAATTCAGTTTAAAGTTCTTTGTATTTCATGATTTTATTTTCTTTATGTTCACAGATGTTGTTTGCATTGTAACCAGAAAGAAAGACTGTTGTAGCAGGAGTATCGTAACTTATTAACTACTCTTGGATCGGAATTGAAGAAATCGGTTCTGAACGGGGGGATTCCTCGATGATTGGTCGAAGAAACATCGTGGGCTTAGGTGCGCGCGCAAAGTCGGCGCGCTTGGAGAAACGAAGGAACGCGCGCGTTCTCAGAACTGTGCGAGACTTGCACTCGGTCGGACGCGTGCGATTTTATTCATTCTTACATCTTATATACTTTTATATGTATATGTATGTATATATATATATATATATGAAAACATATTAGTAATATTATATAGACATCGTGTCGGTTATATTAATCATCACAAACATCATTTAATAAAGTGTTAAACGTTAAGCGAGAAAATCATTTATTTTGTGTATACTCAAGCATAAATTTTTGACTATTGTGCAGTCAATATTAAATATACTACTCCGATATCTTGTGTCTTCTTAACGTCTACGACAAACGCACGTGAAACCTTTTCAAAGAAAGTGTCATCGTTTCTAAGAGAACAGATAAAAGAAATAAAAGAGGAGGAACCATAATCGCAACTCGTCAAAGATCGCATTGCGATCTTCGACGAGCGCGAAACTCCACGAATCCTGGAACTCACAAAATAACAGACGAGGGAGGAACGGGGTACCTCACCGATTAAACCTATTAACTCTGAATCGTAAGTTTATTTATTATTTATCCTTAATTTTAAATAAGCATTCTTTCTTATATAAACAAGTTACTTTTGTACGTGTTGTTGTTTACCTCATCAAATAACGATTTGATCGATTTTTAAACGAACCTTCTCTTTTTTCGTTCTTGGAAATATTCCACATTTGTTCAATTGTTAATTTTTTAATGTAGTCTTCTAATATATATAATAGTATATTAGAATATTATTATTAACATAAACGCTTATGGAATTATTTATTTTCTTTATTAATTATTAACGGAATTATTTTTTGTTTATTATAATTTATTTTCTTTTTCCTTGTTGGAAGATGATATAAGCGTTTTCAGTGGTTATAAATTTGTTGGTAAACCAAGTGGAAACAAATTCCTTTCTGTATTTCTACTTTTAGTAAGGAGAAAAGGAGGAATTTCAATCGTCGCGCGACGGCTCTTTTCCTGCATTCATTTACTGCATACATTTACTGCATCCATTTACAGATCACGTTTGACCGAATCTTCAAATATATTTTCATTAATGTACGTTAATATACACGTCTTTTGCTATTTCTTCAAATATCATTTACTCAATGGTACATAGTATATTCTTTTGTTTATTATTGTCACGAGTGGAGGATAATAAAAATCTTTAATTAAAATATTTAAAAGAAATCGTGTTCGTTTCGTACAAAAACGGGACAAAATTATGAAATTGGACGTGTATCACTTTTTTCCTTTTTTTCGTCATGGGTATTAACGAATTAATTCGACGAACATCGTTCGATCAGCGTGATTGCGCAAATGAATGCGCGAATGAACGAGTATACGCTCGATTGCACATGGATTTTTGTTATACTTTTACAAATGTTCATCCCTTGAAATTTTTTATACAGCAAAAGAATTAAAAAAAGACAATTTTACGAGAACACTAGTCTTTTGTGCAACGCTCTTTTTGTTGTTTTTATTGTTTTATTAAGTTTGCGGGTAAAAGTAAAGTAAAAAAATAAAGAAAGTAGTTCCACGCTCGTTGAGTTAATATTACGTCTAGCAATAAAGGAGTAAGTCCGTTGAAAGGACGAATATAGCAATAGGGTATGGTCTACGGTACAAAGTTTTCAAACTGCTTTGAACTTGTCTGCGTCCGGAAGTGGCAGTTTCAGGTGATCGGTGACCGAAACGATACTTGACTTTACGACGACGACGACCAACTTTGGTAGACGAACCTTTTGGGTAAGCGTAGTTGTTTTTCTTGACAAAAAAAAAAGTTTACCTTCTTCTCTGCATTGCAATTCATTTCGCATGTGTTTCCACTACCGTATAAGAGTTGCAAGCTTTCAATTTCCAATTTTATGTACACTTTTATGTACGTTTTTCGGCATATTTTTATATGCACTCGGACGAGTGACAGAAGAAAAATATATGTAGGCTCAGAAACACAAGTAAGCTCATGTAATTGACGATTTATTAAGTCTCATTTAGTTGAACGTGTCAACAACGATCGTGCGAAGGCTTGGGAACAAATATGCGTAACTTGCATGGTTGTACATTCATAGTTGTACTTCCTTTTACCATTTTCTTTCTTTCTTTTTATGTAAACACTAGAATTGTGAGAGAGTAAACGAAGGATCGAGGGAAAGAGACCAATCGGGAAGAGCGGTTGGGTGACGTGAATGTTTGCTCGATGCAATATCGGACCAATGTTCCAGTCGAGAGTATTAAAAACCAGTTCCGATCTTTTGCTATACTCGCATATTCGATCAAGCGCGCTACAATCTTTCTTTACAAACGATATTCTCGGAAGTTATTCTTTTCATCGATGATGTAATTTTGTATGGATACGTCTTTGCCTTGCAATCGAATATAACATTACTTCGTTATTAATGCATTGTTTGGTAACTATCTACAAGTAAGAAATATAAAGGCTATTGAAAATTTAAGGACTATTTGAAATTCGTCAATGAATCGGAAGATAAACGAATATGTTATTCCACTTTCTTCCAGGTTCTTGCGTAGAAATCGTATTAGAAGAAATTGAATTTACGATAAGGAAAGACTTTTTTAACTAGCTTCTAGACACTTTTTTTCTTTTGTTAATAGCCTTTGTAATTTCCATCACCTTGATTGTTTCTAAATGAACGAATAAGAGAGAGGAATCTTCGAGAAGAGGAGGATCGATGGAACGAGTAAAAAAACCTTGATTATTCTTCAGAATATTACTCGAGGTGAAAGGGAAAAAAAAAGAGAAAGAGAAAGAAAGAGAGAGAGAGCAGATCGAAGCTGTCCATTATGAAGAATATGAGATATTTAGTGGGGGCATGGAGGGAAGAGAAGGGATGGTACGTAACATCGCTTAATAAAACTTCCTGGTTATTAGAAGTCCATTCAATTAATTCGTATCTGAACGAAAGCAAGGCTGTGGCAATGCAATTGGCGAGATCGATAGCCCGTGCGGAACTCGCTAAAGACGCGCGCGCGTGTATTTGCGAATACCAATATATACGTGTACAGTTATACGTGTACAGTTGCACGCGTGTGTTAATATATAGCCTACGAAATTGCGTGCGGATGATTTCATTCGTTTTACGCTGAGCGAGCTTCCATACATCCATCTGTACAGTTCTCCATACATACACATTACGTTTGCATATCCAAGGCCGACAGGTCTCTATCTCAGAATGCTATCGTATCCAGTTTGAACGCACGTTCATATTTAGCGGTATACGAGGCGTCAAAATGTCAACCGCAAAGTACCACGTGGATTCGTCTCTCTCTCGGCCTATTTTTTGTCGTTTTGTTTTACCTTTTAACGATATCTCTTTGATATTGATCGTAAAATGACTTCATACGGAAACAACCTTAATGAATGGATTATTGACAATCTCACTCAATATTTGTTAAACGAGAATAAAGTGTAATTCATTTAGAATAAATGGACAAGGCAATAAAAAGTAATAAATGTAATTTGCCCGTTCGGATTTGAATTTCGTTGTATCAGACGCAGAGTTTCCGACTCTGTCTCGTTTTTTGTTGCAGTTTTGACGTATCGCGTCGTATCATAGAGAACTTGGATGGATTTGGAGGTACGTTACCGAGCTAGATATTGTCGTTCGAGCGTGACATCCTCGATATATTTCGTAAGCGAGTAAGAATCGCGGAAGCAGAATCGCTGGAAAATCGAACCGATCGATCTTGCGAGCGTACACAGATGAACGGTCATTGCTGGCGACGACCACACAACGACACCGAGGTGAACGACGATCAATCGATCGATTCATTCTGCTCTCTCTCTCTCTCTCTCTCTTATTGCAAACTAGGTAAATATAACGGCGTTAGTATCCTATGGACGAGCAAGCATAAGAGGGTTGCGTCAGGGTTCCCGACTGTGCCAACCATTAACGGATTCACCGCGAAAAAAAATGCAATTATCTATCTACTAAAAGAAGAAACTTCCTTTTTTATTTATCGATCGATTTTGAATGCCGACCAAAAAGTGTGACAGAGAGAAATGTCTAGTAAAGAATATTTGTGGAATAAGATAACTCTCGTTGGAGTTTTAGGTTGTGATCTAAAGAAATAATAATCCATGATAGCGTTTCTAGAAAGTACACGGTTCGATTTCATTCCCGCAGAGTGGAAAATCAATTTGTCGAGAAAGAGAGAAAGAGAGAGAGAGAGAGAGAGTGAGAAAGAGAGTGGGTCAGCGGGCTAGAAAGATGAGAAATTTTTTTCGAGCACGGAACGTTATCGTCGGAGGATCCCGAACAGCGTATTTGTGCACTGAGTATTTCGCAAAGCCGAGACTCTGCTACAATTTCGCGAACAAGCCCGCCGGCAAAACTGTGTTAATGCGTTGAGAGCTCCCTATACGAGTTGCCCTATTACCTTCGCCGTATTACCAACAATGCAATTAGAATCCCTATATACGATTGTAGTACATACCAGCGATATACATATATAGCATACCGACCACAATGCGTTTCGTGACCGGTATCCTCCTTCGTATCCTTCGTATCCTTCCTATTCACCGAATGTAGTTTCAAAGCGCAATAAAAATGAGAAAAAAGCAACCGGAAAAAAGAACTCTTTGGTATTCGATTAATGTTGAAAATGCGACGGAGACGAAGAAGAACCACGTATTTCGTGAAAGAGAAAGAAAGGAGAAAAGGGGAATCTCGATTAGTCTAGACAAATATTTTACCAGAGTTCTGCTTTGTACGATGAAAGTTCCGTTAAACTCGTTGAGACTCGTGTACAAATATATGGGACGCCGGACGAGAGATTCGGCGGGTACATTTCAAGCGAGCATCGTTTTAAGCCCATTGGAAATTTGCCATTGATTGGACAGTGCGGTAAGAGAAAAAAAAAAGTGCAATCAACGAACGTGTCGAGTGGTTTTTCATGATTTTATCGAGAATAGTTCAATAGTAATAACGAAGATTTCTTTCCTAGTTCTTCTCTTTTATTTTTCCCATTATCGTGAAGAACATTTAATGTATTTTCTTAGCTCGCAATGACGAGTCTGGTTTTTCGCATTTTACTTCTTCTTCTTCTTCTTCTTCTCGTTGGCGCCGTCGACGATTTGTTTCCTTATTCCTTCGGTATTTTGCTGAAACATCAACGGGAGAATATTTAGAGTTCGACGAGTATATCGAAAGTCCAGCAATACCGTCTAGTCGTTCGTAAAGTTCGTTTTCTCTCGTTTGACCCCGATACGAACTCAAAGATTGGCTTCGTTAAAGAAGAAGCACGACGTTCGTGTCAATTTGAACGAGAAGAAGACACACGCAGTGTTCGTTCCTTCGTTTATGTAGAGGATGAGATAGATGGTGGATTTAATTAAAGGTCGACGAGTGGTGTTATGCATCAAGTTCTGTTTCTGTATACGCCTCGTGCTCTCAACTTCAAGAAAGAAAAAGTTAACTGAAGCTTCATAAGTTTTTAAGAAAGATGCTGCGGTATACGTGAAACCGACTCTTACTTATTTCCTTTTACTTTGAAGAGGATCGAGAAAATTCTCTTCTCATCGGTTGTCAACAAAGCGAGGATCGAACACAGGTGTCTGGTAAAATGTAAATCTAATATTCTACTTAAGTTCTCTTTATCGGTAGAATGTAGGTTCTTAGGTCGTGTATTGCTTCGATTCTAGATAGAGGAAAATGTTTCATCGATTATTCCAATACGCACAGACAATTCGATGAAAATGTGTACAAATTAGATGTAACATTTAAGTATGATACGAATTGTACACTGACTGCATAATTCAGCTTAACGTTGCGTAGGATTGTGCACAGAGAAGGGCTCTTTTCTCTTTCAACAAAGATGCCTTTGTACGTTTCTTCGAGCAAGAAGCGCGTTATACCACGACTAGTCAGTTTGTTAAATACTCAAATATCATTCCAACAAATGACTCCAAGTATCTACGAGGTACAGAGCGAATGTATCGATTATTTTGAAAATTATAGACACACGAGAACAGTAATGTTCATATATTTATTTAAAATTCAATCATCCGAGCTCGGTAAACGGGATTAGTCGATACGTGCAGATAATCTCCGGAGATTTGACTTTGGCCTATCGACCGAGTTGGCCTTTTACTTTTATCGAACGATTAATATAATAAAAAGATTTAGAGCGATCAAAGGATACTTTTAACTCTCGGTTAATCGATCGAGGGAAGAGAGAAGAGAAAATATGTTAACGTTGAGCTTATATCTCTTTTTATTTCTCATTGGAGAGACGATCGTTTATGGGTGATACGGTGAACCGAAAAATTTCCTTTTCATAGAGTGGAAGTCTCTCGCGTTGCAAAAGACATCCCGTGGGTCCATTAACCTTTCTCGACGCGATAGAAGAAGAGGAAGAGGGAGGAAACGGAAGATGGGGTAGAAATAGAGAGGGGTTGGAAAATAAACAGACGAGAGCTAGGAAAGCGTCCAGGGGTGGTGATGGCGTGTCTGGATATCGATCCTGACTTCCGGAACGTTACCACCGTGGCCTAGCTTTGTCGTTCTCTTTTACCCTAACCCTCTTCTTAAACTCGTACATCGCTTTTCCCAATTCGTAAAAGACGATTAAGAACAAAATAAGCAACTTTGTGAAAACTATATCTTTCGATCTTACATCTAATCATTTCTACTTTACCTCTTTTCTTTACTTATTTTGACAATCCGCAAAAAAGATCCTTTTGTCCAATTAAAAACAACGAGAGGATCGTCTTACCGCGATAAGAGGGTAACAAGAAAATGAAATATCCTTTTGGATTTAAGCTGCCGATTCTTTTCCTAGTTTCATTTCTTTATTCTGGGATGAGAGCAATGGAAGAAAAAGACTAATTCTTGTAACGTTGATCTGACTCTTTGTATTCTGGAAATTTTCCTCCAAGTGTGTAAAAAGACCAAGAGAAATAGTGAGCACGTAAAACTCCTACTCTCATTTCTTAAATAATTACGAGCACCGGGTGGAACTTTGAGAATATTTCAGGAGTAGTACTTTTCAGCTTTATTAATGAAACCAAGCGAATATTCCGAGAGGTAATAATACACGAAGAAACTATATATAATGCACTTTTCTTTTTTTCTATCTCATCAAAAGAAGGATTATATTTGTTTTTTCTTCTTTTTTGTCGAATATTAAAGCTTCGAAAATATGTTTAAACGGGAGACAGCTAGCTGCTTCGAAACGTGTAACGTCAACGTCAACGTCAACGTCATTGTCATCGTCATTGTCATCATACTTTCTTCAATTCAAATCATCGATATAAAATCTAAATCTGCAGGGCCATCTTTTACCTTCTCGGTGGCCTGTAAAAGGACCGCTAATGGAAATCCAAGAGAACGAGCCGATAAACCTCCAACTATTCCTATCGATCTGGCGTTTCGCCAAAGGAGAATGTACTTAAATATCTGCAGACATCGTGCGCGTGCATACTGTACGCGCGATTAAGGGGAACGAAGGGAACGGAAGGGACGGAAGGAACGGTAGGGACGGGGACGTTAACGGAAACCGGAAGTTTCTAGCTACTCGGAAGGAGAAATTCCGCACCTTTACGAACTACGATCCATCGTTCCACTTACATTTGATTATCGTCTTCAATGAATTTTTTTTTCCCATTCCCTAATAAAGTCGATTGAAAATTTCTAATAATAGGTTAAATTACCTGACATATATACTAACTATTTAAATATATTTTCATATATAATCCTGAAGTGTTTCAAGTTGAAACGATTTCCAATGGTTATCCTCTTGAATCGTTCATATCGGATAAAAGATTTTTCTCTATCTTCTTCTGTATTTGGCCCTTGCTGAAGGGAAGATCGATTAATCAAAGAAACGGGGTAAGAGTGAACTGGCGGGGAAATAAGAGAAGGGGTTTGGCTTTTCGCCACGAAACAAAACTTTCATCGCTACTTCTTTTACAGAGGGCGAAAAAAGAAAGAAGAATACATCCGAGTTAATTTCTTTTCCGGCTCTTTTCGAAGTTTGACTCCTTCGTGGATAGACGTGATCCGAATAGACGATCCTTTTCTTCATGAAAATAAAAAAGAAGATAAAAAATTGCAACGATAAACAAATAGCTAGGTAAGTCCACGTTATCGTGGATCTCCAAGTATCCTCGAGATAGGCAATTAAAGAGAAAATTGGAAAACCAAAAGAAAGAGAGAGAGAAACAGAGGCGAATGTCGTTTTCCTTTGGACTTTTTCTTTTAGTCGTTGTCGTGCTATGACTGCAGGACAATCGCAGGTTAATTTCACGGTAAGACGAGCCACGTCTTAGAATCGTAGAAACGAAACCTGACCCAGTTAACTTGCTTCGCTATAACTAGTAGAGTCGTTGAGATGATGCTCCTAGTCGGCACACAATTATTACAGCACTCAGAGGAACCAAAGAGAGGACAAAGGTTCGTCTAGGAAAGTATTCAAGTAGAAGCTAATATAAACTACTCGAAGAAAATAAGATATAGGTGTATCTACCATATATGTACATAAGGTTTGTAAATAAAGTCCCATAGGAATAGAAAAAAAGTTCCCTTTTCCTTGCCAGAATCGTATTCTATGTTCTTCCGATAAACGTATCGTTGTACCGTTTCAATTTGAAAATGTGATATTTGTCGAAGGAAATTTCATCCTGCCAAATAAAAGATATGAAAAAGAAATGAAATAATCTAAAAGTAATATTACCGAAACCGATATAATTAATCGTTCGCGTTTCTTTCTTTTTCAATAAAAAGAAATATTTCCGCAGGAAACCGAAACTGTACTCGGACGAACGGGATGAAATGAAAATTCTGAAAATGATTTCTACTCCGAAGAATTATATATCGTATATAAAAAAAAGGAAAAGAACAATGGCATTCTTTCGATAAAAATTCTGGAAGAGTCGACAAGCTGATATTCCATTGTACACGCGAATTATTATTTCAAGGAACACGCTCATCTTTCATTGATGTTTGATTCATGAAACATTTTTCATTGATATTTCCATAGTTCGCGTTTTTCGTAATGAATTTCTTTGGGATAATTAGAAAAGAGCAAACTTTGCCATTTCGTTTGATACAAACTATTTGTCCTCTATTCCTATTTGTTTCTCCGACTTATCAAACAATCTTAAGACGTTTAACAAGTGTCAGATTATTCGAATCGAACTGGAGAAGATTTCACTGCGAATTAATTGTTTATTTAGCTAAACTTGTATAACAAAAAGGACCACGAATTAAGAGTAAGAAATTCGTCAAAGTATCTTTCAAAGGTGTTCGAAAATGTATAAAATTGGTATGCATTATAGGAACGTATCGCATTGATTAAAATGATTTGGCTGTAGGTTGACAATTTTCAGAGAAGAAATTGTATTGGCAGGGTGAAGAGAAAGAAAGAAAGGACAAAAAAAAAGTAGTTTCTAACGGAATAACGGAGTTTTGTGGCTAATGGATTGTCAGGATAACAAAGTTTTAACTCGATCGTATTACTCGCGGGTAACTCGTTACGTTACTTCCATGCCAATGTCGTCTACATTGCGATACGTTTTATTCTAAATTCATTTAATCGGTTCTTCTTTGAAAACGTTGCCCTTTCGATATCCTTTTTCTCTTCTCCATCTCTGTTCACCTTCCAGCGACACATCGAATTTTACTTCTGCTTTTCACTTGACTCGTTCTGCTTTTCATTATCACGCCTTGCTCTCGGTAATGCACGTTCCTTTTCTTTCTCTTTTTCTCTCTCTCTCTCTCTCTATTTCGCTTGTGCTTTTGGCGTTAAAGTCAATCTTATTAGAATAGGAAAGCTTTGTCACGTGTTAAAAGAAAATACTTTCCCAATCCATTTAATTCGATCGTTTTGTTCGACAAAGTAAAACGATGCGATATATCTGTCTTGTCTTGTCTTGCCCATCGATCAATAAATTATCAAGCGTTACGAATAGAGAAAAGAGCTTACAAAAAGTATGCTAAAGGTGTAAATAAATATCTTTCAAACTCGATTCCGCGTTAACAGCGAAACGTTGTCCATCATTAGCGAGTTGCAATGTGCAACTAAAAAAAAAAAAAAGGAAAGAAAAAAGAAACGCGAGAGAGCAAAGTATCAATTTACCTGACGGTGGATGCAATTAGGCTCGGAGATGAAAAATAAAGAAAGGGGAGACGAGAATAGGAAGAGGTGCGCGTGCGTATGCGCGTGCGATTCTTTGCAATCTCTGGAAATAAGGGAAAGCAAGTTGCAAATTCCTCCTTCCACCGACCGACAAAGTTGTATAAACGAGTGCGTTAAGGAATAAACAATGGCAATGCACCGTGCTTCCTTTCCTGAAGAAAGAATTGCGAATTCCGAAGAAAAAAAAACAGAATCCGCAACAGAGCTCGACGCTTTTCAACGCTGGAAACGTTGCGCCGGATTGCGTCTGAGTTGGGCGCTCTATGTAACGATTCTTGGATCAAAATGAAAGGGGTGGTACGAGAGAGAGAGAAAGAGAGAGAGAGAGAGAGAAAGAGACTGCAGAGTGGGTTGCGATAAAAAGGAACGTTTCTACAGTGGAAAGATACATTGGAGGTTTTCCTCGACAGCTACCGAGTCGGTCGGTGCACTTCTACGTAACGTCCTACTCTCTATTCCTTCTTACTCGATGCGTGTCTCCAAAAGACAACAAAAGACTTTGCAAAAGCAAAATTAACGAGGAACAAACACCCACCTTGCCAATTCACTTTTAATCAATTATATTTTTGTCTCTTTTTCGTTCATTTTCGTATTCTTCCTCACACCAAAACATACATTTTGTTTACATTTAAAAAGCAAAGAAAAATAAGCACAGACATCTTGTATCTCCCCTTTTTGTCGTTTCTAGCCATTTTCGTCTGAACGATTACTCGAGTCGAAGAACGTGCTTGCTTATTCGACCACGTTCGCGTATCGTCCAATCTTAACCAATTGTTCTCTACTTTTTCGAACTATCTTATTACTTTTATTCTTTTTTGTCTATCGGAAGTAGAGTCAACGAATCGTGTAGTTTTAGAATAATTTTACTTTTATTTCTCCTAGTCGAACGATCGAAGAAGGAAGCCTTCAAGAATTCACATTATCTTTCCTTTCAAACTTTTCCAAACATTTTTTCTTTCTTTCTCTTTCTCTCTCTCTCTCTCTCTCTTGGCCAACTTCAAATTAAATTCTAAACGACAAACTTTCTCGGTTGTTTAACGAAACGATCGAAAGTTATATCAACCTTACGTTTTGATCATTACAGTTTCGTATTTGATTTTATTTACATCGTTGTAGGAAAATTGCACAATCCTTGATGCTCAGAAAAAATCTTTTTACTTTACCAGTGTGTTTGGAATTAATAGGAAATAGATCATTATTTTTCCCTGTTATCTGGTATCGATTATTAAACGCTCTGACATATTACTTGGTTTCATGTAATCCAAAGTAATTCGATCCATTCGATCAGTCGACTTTGACTTTGCAAGTAGCGTTCTGGTTGCTACTGTAATAGTCGAACGGAGAGAGTACAACTAATTACCTAATTGCTAATTGCCAAGGTACCGAGTAAACCGAGCAAGCACCTTAAACAAATACGTTGGTGCATAGATCTCTCTCTCTCTCTCTCTCTCTCTCTCTCGTTGCATATATCTATGCATTATATACTTATATGCAACTCGCTAATGCGCATGTGCACGCTCCCATGTTTGCGAATGTATACATTGTGCAGCACATAATACGATTGCCTAGAGAGATGCTGCTGGCAAAATCTATAATTTTATTAATACCATATATGAAGGACTAGTAAACGGGTTATATATTTTCTGTGTCTGCATTCGCAAGCTCCATCGCGTGTTCAAGTTGGATGATAAATTTCATTAAATAACGCTAAACTAGATCGATCTTATGTTTTCTCGTTCTCGTTATACGTGCCTTTATTCCATACCTTACACCCTATTTGTATTCGTCGTGAATTTTGTACCATTCGCGTTAATCGCCAACTCAAATTTCTAGATCGCCCAAAAAGGAATATTCAGAATTTTGAGGAACAATCGAATAACGGTGTTCTCGAAACGATGTCGAGTCGTTTTAATTGAGAACGCTTTGATCGAAGACCTTTAATGACTCTGTTTCGACCATATAGCTGTACGGTTTCATTTCTACGGATTCGCGAGTGACATATTAATAATTGTTGCGTTCAAAGGCGTTCTCAAAGGGAGATGGAGAGAGAGAGAGAGAGAAAGAGAGAGAGAGAGAGACTAAAAGGCAAGGTTTTCGCATATGGTATAAGTCACGTGTGTGTATGTATGTATGTATGTGTGTAGACGCGAAGGAAGAGGAAGTCGGTCGCGCGAACTCTCAGTTCCATGCGTGCTTCAGACTCGGCCGCGAGCTTCGACCGCAAGCTCCTTTGATCTGCACCATTATGCACCGGAGAGCAGCTCTCCGGTACTTGGACTCGCGCGCGCAACCACGTCTTTCACGAGTTCGCAGGAAAACCGCAGAAAGCAATTTTGGCAGATAACTTTTTCGATTAGATCTTCCTCCGAAATAGAAGCTATTAGTTAAAGAGCAAGTCACCAAGATGAAATCCTTTCTACCATATAATCTCGATTAATAATTTATAACAGCATTGGGTTTACGAAAAAGGGAGGACAGTATTGTTTTTCCCTAGGCGACGAATTTCTAAAGCTGAAGTTTTATACGAAGAAAAAATCCTCATTCTTTGTGTTGTTCCTTTTTGCGATATCTTTTTTCGCGAAATATCTATCGTTTGTACCTAAAAGTTGTACATGTCGTATGTACATAGGCGTGCCATTGCAGCAGCAGCTTTCGACGTCTCGAATCGAACTAGCGAACGAGTTCTTTGAAAGTTTCATGTCCCAGGTGATTCCCCGAGCGTCTGGAGACGTCATTACTTTCGCATTTCGTACTACCGAAGCAACCGCATTACCTCTGCACCTCCTTCCTTTTCCTTTTCCTTTACCTATTGCGTTACCAACGAAATACGCAAGCGCATCAGTGAATTCTTGGACAGCACCGCTACCCTCTACGAAGATCCACCGAGAGACAACTTTGCATTATTTATTTCTGGATATCAGGTGACTTTATTCGTTCTCATTAGTACGATAAAGTCGATGTGCTGATAGTTCGAACGAGAAGGATACACAAATTTTTGAATATACAGTCGAGAGAAGAAATTTCTTCTTGTTTTCCAACTTACATAATGATACTTAGAAAAATTCCATTCAAATTCATTCTTACATTATTCCTTTTTTCTTTCTCCCTTTCTATTTTTCTAAGCACAAATAAGCGACGGCTTTTTAAGTATTCTCTTGACTCGGTTTTCGTCCCTATTTCTTTCTCATCCAATTAGCCGATACAACAATACAGTCGGACGCGGAGCCAGACTATTATATCCAGCGAGTCTGAAGTGGCAAGTTTGCGAAGAACCGTTGTCATTGGTAGGTGATAGAAACGTCATTAAAGATCTCCATAGAGGTAGAATTACAGGCCTGATAATTGGAGACCTTGCGAAACAGGCAAACAATAGGATTACGTTTTTCCATTTCGTAGTCATCGATGATACTTCTTTTACTCAGATTTGTCCTTTAAGGAACATATGCATTTTTATTGATGAAGTTAATTATTGTCGAGACACCAGTGAACAACCGGTCAAACATAATTTCTTGCGATAAGCAAAGGGGAGGGAAAGATAGAATGGCTTTCGATGGTCCGCTGAGCTATTTCGAGGACGCGTATACTCTCTGGTCTGGTTATTAACGTGAATTGGCAATTTAGATCGCACGATTGCCGATACAAACGAGCATCCACGAATGCGCTGAGAAACGGCCTCTTTGTACGTTCTCTGTGTGTAGCTTAAATCGTATAGTCCAGCTCGCGACGAATGAGCCTGCATCGTTGTGTAACATTAATTAAAGGATCCCAGGATATAATCCTTTACAATAACAAGGATCGCTAATTCGCCTTCCTTTGCCACATTTTGTCTATCGTGCGAGTTAAAGAATTCGAAACAACTATCATTTCGTTGATTAGCTATTATAAACTAATTTTTCTCTCAACTTAAATCGTATTAAATATCATTGAAATAAGTTAAAACAACTTAATTAAGGGTTTGTTATTATCCCATTAGAATAATGGACCTATCGGCAATATATTTTCTCTAACGTAGCAAGAACATACGCGTTCTCGAATTTCGGATAATTCTACGCGTACGATCTAGGTTTAGATTCTACGCGTATGTCGTGTAAGGGCACGTTCGACGATATTTAACGCTCGTGCCATCGTGTTTCGGTATCGCCTAGCAGAGACGTTCAACCTCAAAATCAGTTTACTCGCCAGCTGTGCCGCATCGTTACCGTTGTCTCTGCGGCAATGACACACACACATAGAAAGAGCCAGCTATATTCAAAAAGTGGGCGATACCGAGCTTTAATACCGTGCACGTGCTTTCCGAAGTTTATCATTATCTCTGATGGAATTAGCATCACCTTTCTGGATGTTAATCCGTGTACATGCTTTCATTAATGGATGGAGAGTGTTCTCTCAACGATATCACTCGGCACGTTTCATTGTTTTAACCCCACCGTTTATGCGTTATTCGGAGTAGGAGGAATCTATCGAAAGCAGTAAAATAATTGTAAAGATGCTTCGATAGAAAACTTTGTCCACGAACTGGACGTACCGACGGGAATGGATTAAACGGGATTCTAATTTCCAACTCGGATTGTTTCTACCTATCGAGCATACCGAATAGAGAGAACTCGACACGACGGCGTTTTTAGAAGAGAACGAAGACGTGGAAGAGGAGGAAGAGAAAAAGTGAAAGGGGGTGAGCAAATGGAACAAGCTTTTATGCAGCGATACGTACTCTCTCTCTCTCTCTCTCTTGTAAACACCCTTTCGCTCTCTACCTTGGTTCGGTGTACACACTGACGGCACTAGTCGGCGGCGCTTTTATCTGAAAAATCCCCAAAAGGCCGAAACGCGATGCAGCTAGAGAAATGTATTGAAGAGAGATAGATAGATAGATAGATAGATGGATAGATAAATAGATGATGCCTTACCTATGCACATCTAGAAGCGATTTTGACCATTTTCCAACTCGTAGATGGATGGTTTTACGGTACACCGCAGACCCTTTAAATATAGGACAAGGATGCTTTTATTTTTGTTTTATTTTTGTTTTATTTTTCCCGGGGCAGTACTTTGACGCGAGATGAAAATAAGGTTGGCTAGCTGATTTGTTTATCGGTGTTTCTTGTTGATCCTTTTTCCAGTCCTGTTCTACCGTTTGGGAGCTAGAAATATTCGCATCATTTGCGTGCTTGAATACATTTTCTATCGCAATAGAGCGTAGTCATTTAGTTAGCCCGTTAAGCGGATTTCTCTGACGCAATTGGATAGCAAAATATTCTCTTTCTTTGTTGAACGAGATGAAATAGGAAAATCGGATATTGTTCGTTTGGTTTGTCGACGAAGCGGAGGATGGAAATTGACTAAGCGATTCATAATTAACCGTTGCTGGACGTTGAATGCCGGCCAGTACTCTAACGCGTTTTCATTAATTTCATTAGTTTCCTTCGTAACTCGTATTTGCAATTATTTTCAGTAATATCACGGCTGAGTAAAGAGATGGTAGAGTAATAAAAAGAACGATCAGATAGAAGAGAAGTAAAGAAGAGAGGACAAATTACCATTCAACGACACATTTGAGATATCTAATTTTAATTAATTACACAAACGTCCTGTCATATTTAAAAAAAAAAAAAACACAAAAAAAATGTCATAACGAGCGAACGATGAACATTGTCTTGTCTTTGGTATTTTCAATAAAAGCAGGGTAAGAAGAGAAACGAGATAAAAGAGGATTGTTTGGAAAATGAAACGAAAGGTAGTAACGCTGATCGTGAAATTAAAGGGATTATAACCTCGAAGGGGATTGTTCTTTTGAGATGGAAGGGAGAAAAAGAAAAAGATAAAAGGTTGTGTGAGCCGTCGGCAGTGGTAGCAGCAGCATCAGCATCAGCAGCAGTAGCAGCTACAGTCCGATATTGATTTAGCGCGATTTTCAACGAGCGTAATCTTCTTATCGGACGACGTTCGATGTTTTATATCCCTCGTACAATTTGTCCGCGGAAGCGGCTTGGATGGCAAAGATAACGAAGCTAGGTTTCGATCGATATGCATGTACCGGGTGTTTGGTGAATATCGAAGTACACGAAGCAAGACGTGTACCTCGTAGATGGAAATCATTAAAACTCGATTAGATTTTGTATTTAACTTTAATAACATTTCTTTTAAAAGACTGGTCCACCCTGTATGCATTTATTTAGGTGTATGGGGTTCTTGAAAGGATAAGCCGATAGTCTTCTTCCTACGTGTTCGAGTATTTATTTATTTTCTCCCGTCTGATAGAGTCGTTTATCTTCTTACTCGGATAGGAGACACCTATAATCTTTTATCTTTGGTCGACAGTCCCAGTTTGTTCGTACACCGTACATTCTTTCTCCTGTTGAAAGATCTACGCACATATTCGAATGGAGATTAGCGTACTTTTTACACTCTCTTCTTGAGTACCGTTTGTAAAACGTACTATCTTAGCTGAATCTCTCTCTCTCTCTCTCTTTCTCTCTCTCTCTGACGTTATATTTAAGTACTTGAGCGTATCTTAGGACTCGAGTAAGCAAGCTGCACTTCTCTAGTTTTCAGTTCTTCAAGATTTTTCAACTCAAAAGTCGATGGAATAAGCCCAAACGAAACTAATGGGTGCAAGAAAACGGATCTTTCGAGTACTCGAAAAGATACATTGGCCAAGTTCTTTCTCTTTTCGACTCTTAAGATCGAACCTTTTTTATTTTTACTGAGGAAACGTTAAAAAAACTGAGAGTATCAAGTTTAATGGTTAATGTGAGAAGCAAGAGTATCCATACACGAGCGTGTTTGAGTACATTTTCTTGAGAAGTGTACGAATGTTTTAATTAAATCGGATAATATATAATACAACCGTAACAATGTTTGCTTTCTCTTTCGTATTTTCAAAGTTACTTGGAATGACTTTTTCCTTTCTGAAAGAAGTTTGTTGGAATTTCATCCGTATCGCGTAAGCAATACAAAATGCTGAATAAGTTCGTCGTGGCTTATTCCTTTCTCTTTCGCCTCGCGCGAATTAGTTTGAATTTCGTGAAACTTTGCTTTTCTTGTACTTGGCGTTTTCTTGCTAGGGATCCTCTTCAATTCATCTCTCCTTCTTTCTCTTTGATGCTCGACGGTTAATTCCAGGTTGTCGAAAGCAGAAGAGAATAAGGATCTCGTGCTCATCATCGGCTAGTAGCGCATTTTCGATAAAGTTTACAAGGCCAAAGTTTTCTGCTACAGAGAAATACAATCTGCTATTTCTTCATCCGCTTATTATTATTTTCATTTCTTTAAGTTTAGTACTTGCATTCTCGTTTAATGTTAGTTTCTCTTTCCAAAAGAGCTTTCTTTTTGTCTCGCGAGATCGCAGCAACAAAGTGAAAAGTTCTTTTCGCGTAGGAGCTGTCAGTTCCGAGAAAATAAAGAGAAAAAGAAAGAGGAGAAAAAAGAGGATGGATTCGTTACTTATTTCTCGGCACGATTCGACTCGATTCGGCTTGGCTTGGCTTGGCTTGGCCGTATCCTCTGGTCTACGGATTTTTTTTCTACCAGAGTTGCATAGTCTCTCCATTCGGATCTCTCAGGAGGAAAGAAAGTATCTCTGTTCTTCCTCTCTTGGTACTTTCCTCCAAAACGCAGACTGCACTTTTCTCTCGTTTGCCGTCGCTTGAAGATTTCGGCGAGGGGAATAGTTAAATAAGGAATCGCTCGAGAGAAAGAATGAAATAAAGGACGCTGGAATTCCTCGTGGAAATAAAATATCTAGAATGAAGCTTTACGACAAAGTTCTTTCTTATAAATTATGCGAATGCGATAGTTAAGGTAGATTTCTTCTACCGTCGCGAATCGGGGCTTGGGATGGGACACAGAGACTTCTCTGAAAAACTTTTATCTTTCTGTCTACCCATTCGTTGAGAATATTTTCACGGTTGAGCGATACTCGAATCATTTTGTATTTCCTGCGCGAAAACTCGATGAAACCTTGTCGCTAAATAGGAAGACGCAGATCGTTTACTTCTTTCTTTATTCGTACTTTCAGACCATATCCCGATCGATAGCTTTGCAGATATAACTTTGTTGAAATAGGTGGAAGTAGAGAGGATCAAACGAGAGGATCTGCAACGATGGAACAACGAAAACTCAGCGAGCGATCGCGAAAGAACGATAAGAATGCATCCGGTTATCGCTTCCGGTCGATCAGACGGCTTATCGGAAAATCGTCGGCCCGTTGATCGAAGCATCAACGGGGAGTGGCTCCTCGCTTGCAAAAGCGGAAACGAATTGATTTTTCCTCATATTTTTTTCCCCCTTCTCTCCTCCCGCCCACGAATACTGACGAGAGTAGTATGCGCATCTTTATAATGTTCATTTTATATTTTTCAGGTTTATCCAGGACGCCATTAACGCTTCGTCGGACACCGCTACTCGTAGTGAGTAATTTTATAATAATCCCATATTTCGCGGAGAGATCGTAGATAGAGAAAAAATATATTTTTAGATTTTGTATAAACGAGTAGTCCCCTCTTAGCGATTATCCGATATTAGAATAATCAAAAAATTAGTTTGTTTTTTGCTTGGAAAGAAAATGAAGTGCTGTAACTCTATCAAATGGATTCCAATACGAGCCGATGCATCAACGAACATACGCGAGGACGAATCAACCGGTAGGAATTCGAGTTTCTTTCGAAGAGGTAAAGAGGATGGGTAATCGAGAAGGAAAAAGAGAATAAAATAAAAAACTTGAAAAGTCGGAGGATAGGAACAGGGTAGTAAGGTAGCATCTGCAGGAAGCATCGGATTCAACGGCTACAAGAAGAAATGGAAGACTCGATCCTCTTACGTTTGCTTCTAAAGAAGAACCACTGAAAAATAATGTTCCTTGCTGAGCCTTTCAAAAACATAACGAGAAATTTCTTTGACAGTTTCATCGATCAAACGAGAAATTGAAGGCGTGAAATATCTTCAATCGTTTTAAGTTTTTTATCGAAAATTTGTCGCGATTGCGTTTCCCAAGACCTCGAGAAATAATGATATAGTTTTGGTATAATATTTAACCCTTTGAGTGCTGAATACTCGTGGCCTATGCAGTTCGTACGGACGATGCACTGCTGGTATTTACGATCGCTGATGACTGAATACCTTTTTGCGCAGTATGCACATATTTTTTAAGTATGAAACAGGGCCGAATATCAATATGAAAATTATCTGGACTATAAGTTTAATACAACAATATGTCAATACAACAATTATAATTGTAGTACGACGTTAACAGAAGAAATGAGTTATCAGAAACTAATTGAAGTGGTGTCAGAAACAAAATTTTGTTTTTCATCGTTACTAAATGACGAGGTATGTGGTTTTTTCCGAGTGTTGCATAGTACACTGATCATTTTTCCCAGGTGCGTATTTGCGTCCATAGTCTATATCGAAGACTTTGACTGGACGCATATATGCGCCCATAGCACTCAAAGGGTTAATAAGTATACAAGTAATATATTTGTATCGATCCATCACCAGCAGGAGACCACAATTTAATTTAACGAAATAACCATCACCGGAAAGTTATGTATCTTATCTCGTTTTTCATTCAATTCGTTTTTCTCAATTTGTTCAAAATTTTGTCTATCTTCTATATAAAGTAATGCATTGATATTTTACGTCGTCGTGCATTATTCATTACACGGTTTCTACTGCAGGTAGTAAAGTGGCTCAAATACCGATATATTATATATTATAAGTAAATTAGGTAAGTAGTACGTACATATAAATAATAGGGTAAGTAATACGTACATATAATAATTCTAATACCTACATAAATATAAAAATCTCGTTTTTTTTCGATTGGCCAAACCTTTTTCTTAATTGCATAGTCCGAAAATAGAAAATTGGGAAAGATTCTCGCGACCAATCTAATTGGGTTAGACGAATGTATGTAGTACATAGAAGCACAGGCATGTACAACAACGTATAAGTACATATACCTATATAGTATTATTCGATGGTAAAGATTTCCTTCGAGAAAATCGTCCTATTGAATTAGAATCGTGGATATGCGAAATATTTCCTAGTCGAAAGACCGAAGAAAAGGGTTGGTAGAATTCGAATAGGAGTGAAATAGAGAATATACCCTTGGGAAATGCATAGAAAATTCTTTGAAAAATCTTCTTATTCGTTGAAAAATGTTCTCTTATATTTCACGCAAACGACGAAATGAATAACGTAGATGTTTCAATAATATCATTTTCGAATCGAAAGACCCTCTAGCATTACGTCGGTTTCGCAAACAAGTTTCATGAGAAGAATTTGACCAAAGAACTGGATTAATAAGCTGCAATTAGAGAGATAGGCGTAAAACGATACTCGCATCCCGTTGGCCTTTTTTAGCCTTTACCAATTAAATTGCCGTTCGTTGAAGCTTGGACTGCGCGATTGAAGGAAAAACAACGGATGGGGAACTTCATGGATTCTGCAAAACGAGCCAGGAACAATGAACTTTTAATTCTATTTGAAAAATCCTTCATTTCCGTCTGTGTATAATGTTCTCTCTTTTTCCTTCCGTCCTTCCGTTCGTTCGTTCGTTCGTTCGTCCCTTTTATCAGTCGAAACACCCGCTATGCGATATGACGGCTTTATTTATTCAAAGAGAAAAATAATGAGAATAACTTTCGTTTCTCTTCGTAGAACATATATTCGCGTAACGCGTATTCCTCCACGTTTGATCATAAATTTGTAGTACGCTCGAGGCCAATCCAATTTCAAAGTTGTAATGTGCGATCAAGTCGAGCGCGATTTATTTGACGGCATCGATAAAAGTCCGAATAAACATTATTTGCATCTAGCAAGTATCGATCTTTTTACCACCAACGATGTTTATATTCAAAGATAGTGTGCCTCTATATTTAACGATACCAATTCGATACTTGAATACATTTCTGTCAAATTCTCATCATTTTTCATCCCCCAATCTTCTTGCTTCGGTCCTGTCTGTCCAATTTGTGAATGATATGCTGCTACAATTTATGAATGATGATAATCGGGCAACGTAGAAAATACATTTCTATCTTCGGTGAGTTATCTTAACTCTTTACCGACTGGCAGTCGATTAATCGACTTTTTGTTCCCAGTGCTTATCGACCGGTAGTCGATTTTTCGACTTTTATTCCACCGAGCCGGTTTCTCGGACGATCTGCGGCTAAGTGACCGATGAGAAGGCCATAGGATTCTCGAACCACTACCGGTCGGTAAAGTGTTAAGAGTTGTATTTTTCATTAAAGAATTTAACGATAGGCTACGGAAGATGGCAGCACCGTCGCACAATTAGCAAAGCGCGCTTAAATACACGTTCGAATGTAATTCGCAACATTTTCTGGCATCATGCGTTCGTTTTACAGTATCAGGGATTCTTACAAAAGACAATTCAATGCAGAAATTCTACGAAGAGTACATTTGCGTAATATAAGAATCAACTTTTCTCTCAACTATGAATGGGAGCAGCTTAATATGGAAATATGGGTACGTTCATCCGTGATTTATCTACTTAAAAAAATTGTCACGATCTGGGGTGACCACGATGAAGGTTAATGTTGATCATTATTCCTAACAAATGAAACTACTTTCTCGCAATAATTGCGGATTTGACGATAAATGTCCTAAATGAATAATTCCAATGTTAAACAAAATACATTTATGAAATCGAAGCAGTTTGCTTTTCACGTCATTTATTTTTCATCGGACGTACTCGGATTGATTAGGTAAATGTTTTTTAGAAAGTCTAAGGATTTTCTAGAGAAAGATATTCAAAAATGATTGTATTCTATTTTTCTTCGACTTATTTTTATTTTCCTAATATAGAATAGTTTGAATATAGGTAAAGTTCAAATAAATGCAGTAGTCATTTTTAGTTAAGCGTATATCGTATCTCTTTCTTTCTTTCTTTTATCTTCATTTTTCGCGCCAATTTACCTCCATTACAAATTTCGTTCCTTTTATAATCTTTCAGAATAAAAATATCGCAGGTTCATTTCGTATCCAAATTAATCATAAATCGATATCTTATATTTTTCTTCTATTAATCTTGTTAAAGTTTCTATGATTCGTGTGCATTCTTTCAAATAAAAATTACAAATTGCTTGATAGAAAATAGCCCGATCAAGGGAAAACAATTCAAAAGTTTACTTTATCGACGGTGGTTCTCGTATTTGGTATTATCAACGTTTAAATAAATAATATAAATTAAATAATAAAAATAATAATATAGTTATATAATATAATATATATAATATATTATAAATATAATAATATATTATAAATATAATAATATATAATTATAATAAAATATTATATTAATTATTATAATATATTATATTACTAATATATATTATATATAATATTTATATTTAATAATAATTGTTAAATACAGGTGTAACTCTTCTCTAACACGATAGATAGGTTCCTACAAAATTCCGTGTTGTGTGTAAACCGTGTTGTATAAGACCCAGAGCCAGTACGATAAGAGAGGGTTACACTGTATCTTTAATGCTGTAAAAGTACAGTACTCTACAAAAGTTTTTGCAATTTTCTTATCGTGCTAGAGCGAAACCGTGTTATAAGAAGCCGTGGTTTAAGAAGGTTCCCGCAATTTACGAATCGTATTGGAGCGAAACTGTGTTATAAGATGCTCTGTTGCAGGAGGGTTACATGCAATTAAAAAATTGTTCAATTGTTTAATTGAATAACAATTTAAATTGTAATAAATTAAATTACTAACGTTTATTTATCATCGGTCGGTATGGAAGAACAATGTAAGTCGATATGGTAATTTTCTATTAGCACATCAGATAAGTTCTTCCGTCGGTAATAAGAAAATCTGTTTATGGTTGGTGGTAGATCCTTTCTATACGATTCTCATTGAAAATAGAACAAAAAAAGAATGATTTTGATAGTCAATGAAATTACTTGGATGAGTCAAGATTTGTAACACTCTAAGAAAAGAATATTTTGGCAATCTTAAAGTATAAAATAATGTGCTTCTAAGAATTTCTCAAAGAGATTGTAAAATTTCTCTCTCTCTCCCTCGTGTTTATAGAAGAGAAAGGCGCGGAAGTCAAACGTTTAGAGCACGTTTAGAGCACGTTTAAAACCGACGACGAGATGTTTACGCGGCTGTAAAGTCTCTTCTCGTATTATACGGATTCTTGCCACCGTATACGTTCCTTAGAAAAATACACAAAGTTCGGATATGGTTAGTAAAATAAAAAGACACGTGAGAACGTGACGTAATATCTCTCGGAAAGCACAGATCAGAAGAAAAAAAGATCGGAGTGTAACAGCTTAACTACTCTCTCCTTCTATTTAAAAATATTTATTAAATACTATTCGATTTTTAACTTTATACACGATTTACAATTATGATTTTTTAATTATTTGGATAATATTTTGGAATACTAATATACGGGAAGAAGACTTTCCCAAGAAATAATTTGAGTGAAAGAGAAAGACGAAGAGAGAGAAAATAGCTGAAAATTACGATCGTGCTCGAGGATAAATTTAGTACGCGTTTCTTCTTTCGGGGCCGAAGCTGAAGAGAAGGAAGGAAGGGACTTTCGAGAATCCAAACGGCAACTCTTGTCATCGAGTGCCACTCGTCCGAACTTTATTTCTATCGCGCCTCGGGATGTAACCTTTAACTTTCATCGGAATGAAATTGCACTCTCTTACATCCGCTGGTATATACCTGTAGATATATTTCACTTCATTCTTTCTTAGCCTTGATTAAAGAAAGAATATTTATTCCTGCTAGATAAATTTAGAAAAATGTTATTTCATCTGCGAACGGAAGCTTGCAAGAGACCACATTAAGATGGATAATTTAAAAAAAGTAATTTTTTATCTTAGCAAAGAGGTAGATGGTTTTCAATGGTGTCAGAGATCGGTAGTTGATTCTGCACTCGACGACTCGCTACTCCCTCGTAGTTGTCATGGAGACGCCACTTTAGTATTTCCCCCTTCATTGATGAGGAATAGAGAAAGATAGAAGATGCTTTGAAATCGTGTTAGCCCTTGTCGATGGCCCCTGTTACTACTTTGCGGTCCGAGAATGTTACTCCTATCCTTAAAACGTAATCGACATTATTTATATTCAAAACCGACAAGTACCTACAAACCTACGACCTAAGATCTATTCTATCTCTTTGCATTTAGATCCGTTGATAAATGTTTCAACATTCGGAAGATATAAATCGACAGTCTCTTTTTGTCCAGCTTCCCTGCAGAGATCGATCTCTGCAGCCGCAGTGTATAAAGTTAGTTCTATTTTCGTGTTAAGAGGATGTAGCATAGAAACAAAGCTTTCAATAATGTATCAACAAATTCGGATAGATCCGAAAGGTGATGGAGAATAAAAAGACGTTCGATCGCAGCATCCACGTCGAAGGAGTTTATGCATCTCTTCTCTTCCTTTGGCTCGATAAATTGATTCTCTTTCCCCTTCCTCTCGTTTTCTCTCTCTCTCTCTCTCTCTCTCTTTGACCCTTGGGGCCGAGGTAGGGGACATAAAACATTTATAGTGTCAGAATGGTGCGAGCGAACAAGAAGACAGGATTTGAAATGGCGTAGCGTAGGGATCGCCGACGAGAGCAGCAAGCGCATGTGCGTCGCAGATGCAACCTCCGAACGTATGAGGATCCATCCGTCTGGTCGTGGTTCTAAAAATATGCGGTGCCCTCGTCGTTAACTATTCTCAACTGGAGAATGTGTATCGCTGTTATAAATCGACTTAAGTTCAAGTCAATTTTGAATAACTGATATACAAGCATTTATATTGACATTTTTTATAGAAAATATGCAGAACAATAAGCGTAGTATGTTTGCAAAGAAAAAAGTCAAACTCGATGAATATAATTGAACCACCAGGTATATTCGTAGCAGTCAGAAGCGCGCCGGTTAGTTCACTCGATTGCCGTTGGCGTTGATGCGCACGAGCGGCGGCGCAGATGGCGCTGAATGCAACGATGGCGACGGGTGGATGCGCGAAGGAGTCAGTCGTAAAAGCACCACGCACGGCGACGGTCGTTGGTAACTTTGTGCTTGAACAGTAGATAGCGAGTCGAACGAGTGTGAAAGAAACAAAAAGAAAAAGAGAGAGAGAAAGAGAGAGAGCGGGAGAAAGCAAGTTCGACGAACGAAGACCGATAAAGAAGAAAATTAAGATATTTTTCTGACGTATTCCGGCTGTTGTTTTTCCAAACCGGATTGCGCTTTAATCTTCCTCGTCGGATTCCTCATTTCGACCGTACGCGGTTGTTGGTGCGTGCGAGAAATTGCCTTGGCGCGCGCGCGCGCGCCCCAGTGCGTGCGCGAGAGTAGGAAAAAGAAAGAGAAAGAGAAAGAGAGAGAGAGAGAGCATCGAATCGCGTCTTTCTCTCGAACGAGTGTTGTGTGTTATTCTCCGTAAGTCGAACGCAACAGACAGGGATTCGTTAAAATCGCTCGTGCAGGGGCGGCTGCACTCCAATCCTGAAGGGGCAAAGAGAAGATAAACGCGCAGCAAGTAGACCCAAGAAAATATATTTCAAACTGATCGAGAATCTAAAAGATAAAAAGGAAAGTGGAAGGTGGGTGAGAAAAGGGGAGACACGGAAGGAGTCCGGAGGGGTTACCAGTGACGGATTTTTCTTTTCACAACGGTGGAGCAAAACGGCCTCAAACTGTGGGGCTCTGGGGCGTTCTTCCTTCCTCCGCAAGGGATGTACTACCCTGTAAGTTTTTAGATCTTTTTGTTTATTCAACTTGTTAAATCGTTGCTATCGCTTATTATACTCCGGAGGCGGAAATGGAACGGTTTTAAGTGCGAGAGAGAAAGCTAACGCCGGCCTTTCGGCACCGACCGACGTGCTCGGAAGGCGTCGCTTCGCCAGATGGCGTTATTAACGCTCCAGTCCTGTTTTATATGCTCGAATTGCTGCTTTTTCTGCTTTATCTCTTACACATTTTTTTTTTAATAAAATACAATAAGAATAGAAATTAACGACCAAGAATTAATCGATTTTTAATTTCCCCTCGATTAGACAATTTCAAGAGAAATATTTCTAAACGCCGTATGTATTTTTGTTCTTTTTCCCCCCATTCAGTTCCTTTTACACTTTCTCCGTTATTCATTGAACTTTGTTTTTTTTTTATCCCTTGTTAGGATAAGTAAACATAGGTGTGTTTTATTTCATTCACGAGCACCAGACGTTTTTGTCTTTATTCTCATCTTCTTTCTTGGCAATGCCAACAAAGGCATCGTTGAGGTTAGTCTGAGCAGCGCGAGAGAGAAAGAATGAGTGATAGTGTGTGTGTGTGTGTGTAAGCACACAGAGTAAGAGGATGGAAAGAGGGGTGAATGGCGGGGAGAACGATAGTCTCGCTTTCGTGGTCGCGGACAGAGGGACGTCTCGTCGACTGCGTGCCTCCAAAGCTTTAGGACGCACCGTGGATTCCCGGAGAGTTTATTTCAGGAATAGAGAGATCTTTATTCGTACACACAGGGAACGAGAAAGATCTGCTTCTTGGAACGTGCTTCTTTCCAGATCGATAACATACGCTTTTAAACTCAGCAATTCTTACGATACCAAAATATTCACATCTTTTACCAAAATAATACATCAAACATTTGACCTTGCTTATTCTATTTGAAAAATATTTCGACAAATTCGATAAAATTGTTATCGTAAAGATACTTTAGTTTTAAAATATCTTATCTACCCTAATAAGATGCTTGTAGGTAAAAGAAGAAGAAGAGAGTAAATCGAGCAGAAGGAATAAATAAAACGGTCGATAAGAACAATAAAGATTAATAAAGGGTTGGTTTAATAGATTGAAAAATAGATCCGAAAAGAACTAACTTAAATATCTACTCTAAGTACTTTCTTTTATTATTTTCTATTATATCTTTGTTAAAAAACGAAGCTTGGTTCGTTCTATTCGCTAAGAAAACAGAATTTAAATCTAGCCTTGGGATGAAGAGAAACACACTGCTCTCGAAAGAGCCGGCGACTACCTGAATTGGACCAAACTGGTTGTGCTAGTCGAAATTCGTCGGTCGTTGCAACTACGGTGGGGAGGCACGAAACGAAGCTTTGCCAAACGAGAAAGCTTTATTTCTTATTGTTAGATTTACGATCAACCGATCCCCAACCTGCTTGAATTTTTATTATTCATCTTCCCTTTGAACCCAAATGTTTCTTTTCGTATCCTCCAATGTCGTTTATTATTTCGATGACTTTCCATTGACTTAAGTAATCTTAAATCTATTGCATCGAATAATCGGTGCAAGTTTCTTTTTCATACTCTGTAAGAACACGGGACGTTTCGAGATCATAGTTGCGTAACGAACATCGTTGTCTCCCTTTTTTAACGATTAGATTCACTCACTCGATGTTCTCTTTTAATCGTCTCATATTTACTCTGTTATTTGGTTGCATTTGAACCTCAAAGTATAATAGGAATCGTAAACAACCAACCGGTTCGTAAATCGGCTGCGACTCTCTTTACGAGTTTCTTCCCGCGCATCGAAGAAGATCTACGCGTCGAATCGATTTTCATTCTAGTTGATTGAATAACAAGTTGTGTTCATTCTTGAATACGAGCTTGCATATATGAGCAGTTTCTCCGTCGATACGTCAAAGATCCTTTTCATAGTAGCTGGATCGAACAGCTGTTCGCGATTATAAGTACCGAGATAACGATTACAGGAGCCTTTTGTTCGAGTCTTAGAAATCACCCTTCCCCTTTCTGTTTGACGGCTGTCAACGAACTCTAGAAAATACCAACTTCTTTGTCTGGTTCTCTTACGATAAACGAGTGTTTTCTTTCGTCTCGTCTCGTCTCGTCTCGTCTCGTCTCGTCTCGTCGCATCACATCACGTCACGTCTCTTCTCTTCTGTAACCGCATCCGTAGTTTTCTTTCGACTTGCATGGGACCCTTCTTCGAGTAAAAGACTTTATATATGACTGAGAGTAACCGACAGGATGAGGTGTATTTTGTCTCCTAAAATTTGGACACTAACACAGTAGCAATCTTGAGAAATATGGCTTTGCCACCTACGTAAATATTTGCGAGACTTGCTCGTAAATAGAGATAGATGATGAGTCACAGCTGAGTCAGAGAAAAAGAGAAAAAAGATGGGAAGATAGCATACCAAGACAAAATTCTCTCCTCCTCCACCACCCTGAAATTTGACCGACTCGAGTGAAAACGAGTTGGATGTTTAGATTTAGTCTCGGTCCAGTCCAGAGAAAGATGCGGGTTCTTTTATTTTCATTGGCAGAATATAAGAGGGATGGATACAAGCAGGCAGGTACCGTCGGAATCTGCGGGAGGGAAACGAAAGAGAGAAAGAAGATAGATTTGCAACGTTTCTTCTTAAAGAAGAAGGTTATCTTAGAGGAGGAGAGTGTTTGCTTTCGTCGCTAGGGTCTCTCCTACGTGTAGGGCGCCGCAGCACTGCGGTGCAAATATCGATCGGGCCGGGGCTAGTCGCAGCTTCTCTCGGAGTCGTCCAGGACCACCCACGCATCCGTCCCTGGCGCACCCTCTCTTTCCCCGGACTTGGCTCCTCGACTCGGCTGCCACCTTTCCTTCTATCTTTCATCCACCAATCAAATATCTTCCGAATATACTACTACACCTATATTACACCTATGTGTATACATATATGTTGCTTTTGGAGTTTTTGTTTCTTTCTTTTAGAAAGAAGATCGCAGGGAGAGGAAGAAAACGTTTCCGTTCTATTTTCCTTCGTAGCACGTTCGCGTACTTTCCTCCGTTCGGAGCTCGAAGCTTCCGAGTATCGATCCTCTCTCTCTCCCTTGCCTCTTTTCTGCTCCCCTCTCGAAATCATATTATTTCTATCTACAAAGAGAGAGAAAGATGAAGGGGAGGAAGTAATTTGAAAAAAAGCAAAGCCTTACGTCGATAACGGGTGATGATAATGAGACGTGGTCATCTAAAAGGTTATCCGTATCAGGAACCTGCTTTCTCTATCTTTCTTTGAACTGTCGAACACAAACGTCTGGAAGCGTTTTACTTTAGAAAAAATACGCATCGGATTCTATTTGGAGCATTCGCCGAAGGGCTACACGCGCGTCTCTGTTTACGAAGATTTACGAGTTTACCGATATTAAAAGGCAAATGTTATTTACGATCGGCTACTACGTAGTAGCCGAACTAAAAACGAATCAGCTTTTCGCAGAGCTAAAAGATCGGGGCGCAAAGATAAAGATAGAAAAATAATTCCACGATCTCATTTAAGTACAAATTGCATCCAAATTGGATTATCCTCTTGGAACGTGCTTTTATCTATTTATTTTTTTTTTTTTTACCTTTACAACTAAAAGAAGAAGCTACGTGAGTCTGAATAACGTGGAAATAAAGTAAATCAAATTATTTTAGTCAAGAACATTTATTTATTCAAGTTGGATCATTTTATTATTCCTCAAACTTTGACGAATTATACTAAAACTCACTCGCGACATTTACAAATAACAGAATTAAAAAGCCAGACCCGAGAATAGATTCTAACGTCAAATCTTACCTCGAATCTACCAATATTCCAGTTCAGATACTATTGATCGAATATATGTTTTGCATATGCGTGTAACATCGATCGAAGTTAGTTGTCAAAGAGGAAGGAAATTTAACAGGCGTCGTTATTATTCATTTTGAAAACGTCTATCGGTGCGGTCGGTCGGTTGTTCGGTTGTTCAATCGGTCGATAGATAGATACACGAGAGGTTTGTCTCTCGCGTGGTCACACGTACGCACACACACACATACATCTATACATCTATACATCTTTGAAGAAATAGTTGTCCCCATGTACGTAGCGATACACCCGGTGTGTGGATGCTTTGCTTGCTTCTCAGGACGCGCGCACACACGACGGCGTGCATTCTGAATAGCTCTTGTCGTCGACGTAAACACACGTACTCATCTACCTCCCCCCCCCCCCCCCCTTCTACACTCCCCGTTTTCCCTTGCCCCTCTTTCTTCTTCCCCTGTCACTGTCTATAGCGTTCCGTCTCCCTCACAAACCCGCCATCGGAGATTATATCAGCGAGTCACGACTCAAAGGTTCATTGATAAAATCGTTTCGTCTCCATTCTTCCTTCTGTTATCGGAGAGAAATAAACTAATGGTGTATTTTTCGAAATCTTCCAATAGGCGATAGGACGAGAGAGTCGAAAGTTCCTTCGATATATCTCCTTGCTGACCCTTTCAAATTTATCGATAATTCGATAAATCGAGGTTTATTGATATCAAACGAAATACATACCTTTGGACTTTATTTCTCTTGTTGAAATTGATACAAACCGATTGACTCGAATATCAGTCTGGTGCGAGTTAAAGCTAAATGAAGTAAGCATTACTTATTTTTCTAGCGTCGTCGTGTTGTTTGTCTTAGGTTTAGGCCGAAGTCAGAAATCTGGTCCGACTCGTTGGAGATCGATTTCGAGATCGTTTCTCGTAATCGAAGCTTCGTACGAATCTCTTCAAGCGGGGAGGCTGTTGTTGGTTCTCGGTGTGAGAAAGTAAGCACCAAGCGGCTCTAATTTCTTTGCTCGCAATCGCACAGCTGTCTTTTCAAAGGTTCACCAACGAGACGGGGACTCTTTTCCAAGTATACTCTTTTCATCTTTTTTCTCATGATTCGTAACATCTGCTTAAGGTCGAAAAGCAGTTCAGCCCTGTGAAGAAAATTTCATTCGTAATAGGTACGTTTGTAAGGATCCTCGATGATTTCGATTCATGAAGGATCTTCTTGTCCGTGCACGCGGAATAAGCGTACCTCATTAAAATGCTTTAAGCAGGGCGCATGCGCGCGATGAATTTCTCCCGAAGTAAGGACCAATCGGAAGCCGCGCGTGTGTATTCGATGAATAATTCAAACTTTAGTCGTCGACGACTGCCATACTCTCGACATCTCTTTGAACGAGTAGAAAAAGAAACAGAAAGATAGGAGGAACTCTCTGTATTTTTTTTTTTTCGTATCATTCAACTTTTCCCCCCGTTGGAAAAACACAAAGATTCTTAGCGTATCGCAACGTAGTATCTTGCGCGATAATTCCTGAAGGTCGCTAACGAAACTAATTAAGTGTAACGATACTCGTCGGTGGTCATAAGCTCGACTTTGTCCCGAGAGTAATTTTGTTTTACAACCCGCTTATCGTAGTCTCTTCGGTTCTTTAATCGACGTCGAACGATTAGGCCCGCATAATCGAGATTGTCTCTCTGAAAATGATTTTTCCAACCGAGAAACATGGAATTGCTTAAACGCGTCGCTATGCTGGACGTTTGCACGATCATCATTATAGTCGTCCGTCGTAGTTGAAGTCCACATCGTAACGGTTATTGCGTCGTCCCTGCGAACGGCTCGGTGCGATCGTGGCGTTGATGGTTTTTGATTGGCCGGAAGTGACGTCACGACACGCATCGCGAGTCTACTCGCATTAATCCGTAACGCGCGCCTATTCTATACGCCGTACGAAAGCGCATCAGTAGTTCTGGCCGAGAAAAATAAGCCCTTCCTTAGATGAAACTCCTAAGCATCGTTGAGAGGTGATAGAAAATAAAGAGTACTATTTCATAGAACTGCGGTTGTTCAGTGCAACATGTAAGATCGCGGTTTAGATCGGATGAACAAGGTTGGCAGTGAAAGGCTCGAGAGGAAACGCGTAGCGAACTATCCAAATTCGACTGGGAAATGAAAAGATGCTCCATCCGACTGGTGTTCAAAAATTCTCCACGTTTTGGAGGTTACAGCCTCTATAGAGTAGCTCGGATAGTAGGAATTGGTTAGTAGGGTGGGGATGGGAGAGCCTTTATGACCCCTCGGAGGTAGGCGGGCTGAAACGGTCGAGTAGCGTGGGCCTTTGTGCCCGAGAGAGGATGGCTCCGTGCCAAAATCCGTCTTAGATCCCTTCGTTCCATGGCTTCGTACTAACGGTCCTGCGAAAAGGAGCCTTTGCAAAATAATCGCCCCGATCATCTCTCTTCTCTCCGAGTTTTATCTTCGTTCGACCGTATAACAGCGCTGGACTATTTCTTCAGCTCCGTATTCTATATTGTTTTATTTCTATATGTCATTTATGTAGTTTATGTCGTTTAAAAGAATTCAGCCGAGAGCGAAAATTTGCTAAGACGGTTTAGTTGTTATAAGGAAGAAGAGAAGTAATCCCTTTGTAAAGGGCGGTAATACAACGCAGGACTCCGTCCTCTTTTCACAGGGACAATAACTTTAGCTAGAGTGGTTCACGAATCGGTTTCGAAGAGACCTTGGACCTGGCAGGATGAGAAGAGAATTTTAGGAATGCTCTTTCTCTCTCTTCCTCTCTCGTTCAAATTGTCTCTCTCAGCATTTGATACCGCGTCAGCTGACGTTATCGAATCGTTCGTCCGAGTTCATTAATAACCTCGCATTTATTTCTTACGAAAGTTCTTCGCTGACTAATTTTCATTGCAAGAAAACAATGAGAAGAACAACCTCTTGTCTGTTTCTTCCTTCCTCGAATTGTTTGATCATTGTGATGTCCAAGTACTTAGCGCTTTTCTGAGGAGCTTCCAAATGAATTTCCTTTTAAATTCAGTTGGGAGAACTCGGTCGTTACAAGTCGCCGACCGTGGACCCTGATTAAGATCGAATGATTTCATATTAAAGGAGTTATTAATAGTCTCGGTTTTTCTCTTGGCTCGGTTTCAAAATCTTATTACGTCGACGTTTCTTCTCTCATACTTCGCACCGGAAGGAAACCCTCGGCCGGTTTGTCTCAAAATCCTGTCTCTTTTCTTTTTCCTCGCGAATATTTATGTGGATCTCGACGACAAAATTGCAATAATCGGACGTAGCCGGGGATACGAAAAGAGGAGGATCGTTAAACGGCGAGGCTATTCGCGTAATCGCGTGAATTATCGTCACTGGCCGTTGCTAAATTTCGTTAAATAGTTTCGAGTCTTTCTTCTTTTGGATTCTCACACCTTTTCATCTATTTTTACGCGAATGAGTATTATTTGTCTTGCGAGAATCTAAGAAGAAAGAAGAGAACAAAAATTAATATAATATTTTCAAGCTCTTTCCTTTCGCGTTAAAAATTGGTCTTCTTGTATTTTCAATAAAAAAGAAAGAAAAGATGCGTCAGAATGACTTTCATCGAAGCGAATATCCGTTGTCGGACGAGTATGTACAAATACAAAGTAGAATTACCAAAGCATGAATAAATGTAATCGGGTCGCCGAAAGCGGCGTTGTTTTAATTCGGATCAACACGGATTTTCCTCATTACCTTTTCAATTCGATCTCTTTCTCTCGCCTATGGAATTTATTTTCCTCGCTTTGGCTTTCCTATATTTTCGAGATTCGTTACACGTTAAAAAAATAGAGTAAAATTTGGTCAATGCATATATCTCTGTGGTTGTACTCGTTGTTAAAGTTTGTCCTCGTCCTTGTTTCGAATCGGTAAATGTCCATCGGTAACGAGAAGAAAGGAAAAATAGCAGGTACCGTAGATTTGCGGAAAGTCAAGGATAAAAGTCGAATGCGGGACGACCTTTCGCTCTTAGCGAAACCGGAGTAGCTCGCTTTAATCGCGTGCCAGATGCTTCGAGATATTCAAAACTAGCGTGGTCGACGTAGTTGTTAATCTTCCGTAGCATCCTCTTCTCCTCCCGTTCGCTAGCTTCAATAAAATCTACAATTTAAGTACGTCGTTCTGTAGAAAGATACGCGAAGAAGATGCTCAAGATAGTTAATGTTTCGAGTAAATATCTATGCCGTTCGTGCAAGTGGTAAGTTCTTAGTTGTTCGGTCTCTGCAAGAAAAAAATAATCATTGAAATTGTACCGATTGACTAAACATTTTTCTCAATGCAATGATGCGTATGCCATCCTGTATTACATCTTTCATATCTCGGTTTGGTTTTGTCTCCTACGAGGCTGACGTACGTGTGTTAACCATCTCAATTATTTCATTTCGCGACGAGAAGCAAGCGAAAACCGCCGTGCTCTTTTGCTCGTCGATCTACAACACGCACCCTCTACGTTTATTTGCCTTTTATGCCACCTTCTTTGCCACCTTCTGCTCCAAAATGCAAATGTGTAGAGTTTCTTTATATGCGGATAGCCAGCGATAATATAAGACGAACGACCACGGCGTCGTCCGTCCTTCTAATCTCGTTCAGACGAACGTGTTTCTTGTTAATCCACGTCCGAAAGTAGTCGGCAACTAGTCTTCTTGCTTGCATCTCTTTCTCGGTGCCTCGACCATAACGGAGGCGGGGAAATAAAAAGGAGGACCGTACAAACTTAGGTTCTAGATGAGGGAGAAAAAAAAAGTCACGGAAGCTCGACCTTAAGGTGATTTATCGCGACTAATTTATTCCGACTCGAGTACTCGGCTGAACTCAAACTCGAGCGGCTATTTAAAGAGCCATTTTCCAGGCATCATCCTTTCGCTTCTTTCTCGAGGGAGAGAAATGATCGCAAAGTGGAAAAGCGAAACGACTACTCGTCGGATATTGCAGGCAGGTACATATTTAGAGAGGACATTTATCTTTCTCCCTCTCCTATCTCTTAGAAGAAAAATATTGGTATTTAATCGTAGGTCGAGGCGCCGCCGATGGAAACCAGCCAAAAGTGTCGTCCTCGCGACGGTCACGGCGAGCGTAACGATTCCGGTCATTATCCTTTCCTAAAGTAAATAAGGGAAACTAGTATTTGGTAATAATAACGAAACAAATTTGTCCGTTTCAGCACATGGTGCAGACAGGAATGGCTGCGCCGTACGGTGGGGGTGTCTTCCCAACACCGGTAAACGGTGTCGCGGGGGTCGTGGGGGCAGCCGGGGCAGCAGGCGAAGTCAAACCACCCCAGCCAGTGCCAGTTAAGGAAGATAACAGTGGAGCAGGGCAACAGGCTCCACCGAGTGGAGCTCAAGTAGCAGCTCCTACGAGTGGACCGCATCCTTCGGCACAAGGACAACCAACGGCAGCTAGTTTTAGTCCACCTCCGCCGCCGAACGGCGTTGATCAGCAAGCAATCGTAAGTAGATGGAAAAACGATAAACAAAGTGTGTCTTTGGCTTTGTTATTCTATATTTGGAGGGATCTAACATAAGTAGATGTCAACGGAGAGTAACTCGAATAGGATTTCCTACCGTTTTCATCGCATTATTCTTTACACGTATTCGCAAGGCTGTAACAGAAGCGTGTCCCCGATTTCGCACGACAGTTTTACGTTCTTGCGAGTTCTCTAAAGGATATATTGCCGCGTCGAACGATATCGCACTTCGAGGTCGCTCGGAAACTAATCCCGCTCGATCTCGTCCTATTTCGAAGTACCACCCTGCCGTCGGTGACGGTCAAGTAAGTTCCTTATGAAACGATTCCTCGATATTAACCTATAGACGTTACGCTTCGAACATTCAATTCGATAAGAATCTCTACGTATTATCTACATGGCCGAGCATTACCAATGGATTTAAGATATTATCGTCACGTTCTAAGCAAACTCATTGTCAGTCTTAACGTTTGATATTCCGTTGAAACGTGTTGCTTCGGGCTCGTTAGTAGTCCGAGCGCGATAAGCCCGACGTGTACCACTTGGGCTGACCACTTTCAGCCCTACTCCACTCGACTATGTCGCGCGGTGAACCTACTTTTTAAACAAAAGAGATCTAAAGGATCTTCTCGGCTTCTATTACTTCTAATCTATATTTAAAACTTCGTCGCATCACGAGAAAGAGTCTATATTCCAGAATCCGTTTATCTCCGAAAAGTCGGAGGTCTTTCAGGCGGCAGTGGCTGCAGCGGCCGCCGTCGCCGTTAGCGGTGGTGGACAGCAAGCTTCCGCGACGCAAGGTGGAAACGAGACGAGCCAGGAAGGAACAGTCGAAGCTGGTTCTCTCGTGCCGGTTACATCTGGTGCCACAACCCCGGCCACTGTAACGCAGGCCACGGATTTGAAGGGCCAACCTAAGCGACTCCATGTCAGCAATATACCCTTCCGTTTTCGAGACCCCGATTTGAGGGCGATGTTTGGGGTGAGTTTAAAAACGGACTTTATCTATCCTCTCGAAACATTACGTCTCATCTATTATCGCTTTTATTGAACCCTTTTGTTGCAGCAATTCGGCCCGATACTCGACGTGGAAATCATTTTTAACGAGAGAGGAAGTAAGGTAAGCTCACGTCGATCTCTAGGCTGCGAGCCACCCCTTTCAACCCGTCCTCGGACATTTAATTCTATTATTCTTACTTATTAAGAGTAACTATTTCAGCGACCTCGATCGATCGTCTTAAAGCGCTCTTAAATACGATTAATCAATAAAGATTAAATCAATCACACGATTGTAGATATTTTTTCTTCTTTTGGATCGCCAAGAGATCATCGATCGACGGGTTTCAGGAAAGAAGATGCAGCGCTATGGCAAAAGTTTTTTCCCCTAATTGTTCTTATCAAAAGTTAACTGCTAAAAATAAAGAGAGCATTAGAAAAATAATTAATTCTCGAAGAGCCTGCATCTTCTTAATGCTTATTTTCCTTCTTTTTCAGCGCGTTGGCAACGTTCTCTTCTCGCTTGTCGGTAGATCGTCTCGAGATTTCAAACAGACGATATAGTATTGACCGATAGTATTTAGGATCAGTAGTCGTGTAAGACCGTTGGTAGTAGCGGTTAATGGCGTGGAAGAGGATCGAGGGGAGATAAGATACAAACCAAGGAGTAAGGGAGGGTGGTTAGGGGTTTCGCATAACGTTCGGAAACGTTATGTAAATAGCTTTCAATATGGATGACAGAGGTCTGGATAAGATCCGCAGTAATACATTGTGCCGACAGGCGGCATCCGGTGAGCCTGCATACTCGGCGTCTTTGCGTCAAGTACACACACCGAGTACACTTCATCAAGTTCCCGTAGAGAGTTGTACGAGGAAAACGGCTCGTCATAGCGAATTGTCTTCGTTGATCGATTATCATAGACTTTTTCCTTTTCTTATTTTCTATCCTAAATGAAGTAGGGGAAGAAACCGATCGTAACTAGACGATAGGATAAATCACCTTTGGATTATGAATAGTCACGAAAGTATTATTTCCTTGTAACTCTTAAACGCGCCTTATTATTTTGATTGTTCGTTTGCCGTTGTAATCATCCTACTCACGCGACCAACTTTACTCTCTCTCTCTCTCTTTCTCTTTCTCTCTGTTATTTTCTCTTGGCGTAATAAAGCGTGTAAAGTTCGCATTCTAAATTCATCCCCTTGTTGCACTCTCTCTCTCTCTCTCTCTTCGTTATTATTATTACCACGTCTTCCACTCGGCACGAATTTAATCTCGAGTAAAAGTAAGGAAATGATTGGTTTCTCCTCCTACATTCGCTCGATTTTCTCGGAAAATTCAGTCCCAGGACGACGACGAAAGATAACTCGAACGTCGTTTAATAAACGATGTCAAATTGTAAAATCGTTCTCTGTCGTCGCGTAGAAATCACTTCGACTATCGTAAAGGAGATTAAGCAAATCGGAAGTTTATAAAAGGCAATCATACTTATTAGCCGTAGATTAAAGAGCCGAATAATGGTCGAATAAGCTTCCGTCGGGGGACAGTGGGGAAGAAGGGGGGAGGTGGAGGGCAACGCGATGAACGGGAAGTTGACAGCAAAAAGGAGAGGGGTCTACATCCGTGATCGTAATGACCAATCACCGACCGAATATAGAACGCAAAGTGGTCCACTTCCACGTTCTTCCTCTCTCAGGAAGTTCTATCAATAGGAGAGAGAAAGAGATGGGGCGGGAGGGGTGAAAGGGGGATTAATTAAAGTCCCGTGCAACTAGTCTGTGCTTATCTTCCTGCTCGATCCTTCTCGACGACCTTCTCTTGTAAAGAAACCTTTTCTTTCGATAACGAGACGATCGAGACGAAGAAAAATGAGAACATCTTTTAGATCATTTTCCAATAGAAAATAATCACTTTTCCGATTGGTTTCATTCTAGTTCAGTTACGCGATCTTCGATATCTGGTTTGTTTTATTTTTAAGAGAACGTTGCCATCGTATTATATAATATATTTTAAGTACGTATATATATATATTTCTATTTGCCTTTGCTAAAGTGCATCAAGAATCAAACGTGTTCAATATTTCTACTATTTTTTTAAATATGTATTTTTTTATATTTTTGTTTTGTCATTAAAGTTTTTTTCGTTGTTCTCTCGCATTTTGCAAAGGCTGATAGGATATATGATATTTTGAGAGTGTCAGTGTTCACTCGAGTACGAAAGGAAGTAAGAAAGAGAGGGAGAGATAGAAAGATCGTACGTGTCCGCGTGTGTCTGCTTGTTTGCGTGGATCTCTGTGTGCGTGCGGGAAGAGCGAGGGAAGGAAAAGAGAAAGAACATTTTTTTTCCAAAGCTTCGTCAATGTAAATGGAATGTGGCATCCCTAATAAAGTGCAGCATTTTGGAAACTACGTATCTCCAGAGAGAAAGAGAGAGAGAAAGAAAGAGAGAAAGAGAGAGAGAGAGAAAGTGAGAGCGAGCAAGTGCGACTATCTATCGTCTTAAGTGTTTTTTCTTTTTAATTTTTGTCTTTTTCTTTCAAATGAAAATAAAGAAAGTAAAGAAAGGGAATCGTCGCGCTTGCTCTTAATTTTGTGTATGTGCCCCAGTGTCAGACACGTACATATATATATAATAATATTATATTATATTATATATTATATTATATATTATATATTTTATTATATATTATATTATATATATATATATATATATGTATAGGCATATAACCAATGGTGTTAGTTTTCTCGTAGTTGTTAGACGAGCTGTTGCATTTTTACTAGCTAGCCTTCCGCATTTTATCGTTATTTAGTTCCCATTGGTTATACATAGAATCGATCGTAACGCCTCTCCTACAATATACTCATTTGTAAAATTTCAAAATGTTCAATAAAAAGTATTCAAAAAGAAGGATATTATTATCTGTTTAGTATAACTTGAATAGAGTTTTCGTAGAGAGGCGCCGGTCGACCTATTATGTACGTCTGGCGTATTTCTTCCGATCGAGCGTTATTATCGCTCGCTAAGGAACAATTATTTCGGGAGATGCTGCCCATTTGATTTGATGAAACTTTTTTTTTGCACCCTATATTTCTATTATCCAAATCCAACTACTCCCTGGCCGATCCTTTAAACGAGTTTTCGTTATCCACCATCACAACTATTCCCTGAACACCAAACACGAGTTTTGATTCAATATTCTCCTTAATTATTATTGTTAGATCCAAATAACAAAGAACGAGAGAGAAAAATTTCTTGAAAAACCATGACTAAGGGAGAATCGAGTGATCATTCTTTTTCAAATGCAGATCAACTTACCCACTACACCAGTTCCTAGTTTTTATTCCTATTCTCTTCTTATCCGTCCCTTTTTTTTCTTTTCTTTTGCTCCCTATTTTCCATCGCGATCGCCGAGCCTTGACTAATCCACTTGCAACGTGACCAGCATGATACGTACATATAATATACTGCATTTATAGCAAAACTTATTTATATATATACCTATATATATATATATACATATATATATATATATTTACACGCGCACTATATACTCGTTGCATAGATATGTGCGCATATACACGTTATAATATGAAAAGGTATCTCTATATTTATAATTGTTACAATCATTATTATTATTATTATAATTATTACTATTATTATATGTAAATAGTAGTCGCACGCTTTTTTATTAGGTGAGTGGAAGGTATAATGTTAAGCCAATGCTTTTATTTACTTTTTCCCTAAATCTATATATATATATATATATTTTTTTTTTTTTGACTATTTTTTTTTCTTTCTTTTCTATTTTTTCTTTATTAATCACGTATGTGTCTTAGAATAGAGAACGCTGCTTTCGATTTCACTATCGTTCGGCGGATCGCATTATATTCTCTCGAATCCTTATCTTCAATAACTCGTTCAATCCACCCTCTGATCAATCCTTACTTACGATTTTTGTCCGAATATTTAAAATCATTATCCACATCCAAGAAACTTCAGATTAATCGACCAAGAAAATGTTCTCCAAACTTTGAATCTCCCTCATTCTAACCCTCTAAGATTTATTTATTAAAGAATATTTCAAAAATGGTGTCGAGTGTAGGAGAACAGATACGAGGAAAGAGAGAGAGAGAGAAAGAGAGAGAGAGAGAGAGAGAGGAGAAAGAAGGAAGGAAAGAAAAAATATACAAAAATTCTGGTACGTCATTTACGGTGTAAATTTTCAAATTGGTGGGAAAAAAGTTACTTTTAATCTCGTTTTAGGTTTTCTTTCTTTCTATTTCTCTCTCATTCTCTCTTTTTCTCTCTCTCTTTCTCTTTCTCTTTCGTATATGTGTATATACAGACATACACTAATATGTAATCTTGAATCTCTCGTATTGTTTTGTGCGCTTTTATATCGTTGTTTGGCAGCTTCGGTCACACTTACTTCGAGTACTTTTCAATTTCCTGCTCTTTATACTTATCCACTATTCGAATGAAAATACTCCTTCCAATATTTGACTTTCTTCCGTCCTTGAAAAAAGAGAGCCATGCGCGAGTTTCACGACCATCACCACCACGTAGAAAATAACGATTGATCGAGAAAGAAAAAACAGAAAAGAGGGGAAATCATAATTCCAGCAGAGATGATGCGAACGTTCCTTTTTCCAAAGCGTACGCGACTTTATTTTTAGATTCGGCTCCGAGAAATAATTTCATGAAAGTGGGGTATGGAGAAAAGTAATCTACGCGTGTTATACGTTCTCGAGTTATTTATTTTTCTTAGATATTTTGTAAATATTCGATCGTCATCTCGACGAGTAGTAAAAGGGGGGCGGGGACACACACAGAATTTTCTATCGAAACGAGAAAGCTCTTTCACTTTTCCTTCTTCCCTGGCCATGTTTTCTTCATTTTCCGAAAATATCCCTGCCGTGTTAGCACTCACTGTATAGCGCATATAATATACTTACATAACAACACGGTTGATTAATTGTTTGACTTGGTTGTTCATTGAATATAGTTGTCTCTCTTCTGAAATACAAGCACACGCTCACACACCCGGTCGACGCGAAAGTAGTGTTAATATCTTTTTTATTCTGTCTTGCTATGTTTCGCACCTCACTGTTAATTAATTGGGTAATTATTGTTATTCGCCACGCTCTTACGTGTAAGTGGATACTGGACACTCGGACACGCATACGCACGTACACACGCGCGCGCGCATATATATTTCTCTTGCAATTAAAAAAGAAAAAAAATAGACATTTTGGTAAAGGCACTCGAATCGTTAATAATTCCTTAATCATTTCCATCTATCTAATTTCTTCTGAAAGTTAATAAAAGTGGGAAGAGGGGTATGAGGAGGGAGAGAAAGGATGGTAGTAAACAGAATAGAAATAATAGGGAAATTTGGATAATAGTAGTAGTAGTAGTGGGGCTAATAATAATCGATAACAGCAAGGAGCGTTCGCGATTCCGAGTCCCTGGTCGTTGGCTTCCTTGATGCGCTGGTAGTAGTTGTAGTAATTGTGACAATAACAGTAATATTAATCTTAATTATAATAATAGTAATAATAACAGTGAATTATAATGATTCTATGTCCAAACTAATCAAACGGGTTATCTATTTGTAAGTAATCATCCTTGGCACTTAATTTAGATTTTTTTTCTCACGAGTCGGTGGTATATGCACAAATATGTAAACGCAATCGTTTAACATCACCCACGCGTCTTATCGACGATTGCAACTGTGTTTATGGTTTGTTCTTCTTCTATTATAGAATATAAGAATACACCAAGTGTAAAATAGAAGGAAGGAAGAAAGAAAGAAACAAAGAAATGGATAAAATGTATTGCGCCCCTTTTCCGTGGTGTACCAGGGCTCGCAGTTTAATCTACGATTTAATATGCGGCATAATATCCATACGATTGCTATCGCTAATACTTCTTCACTCGGTTGATAAGGAATGTTTATTAACGTTGGTACCTTATTTTTTGTATTCTTTTGTATTGCGTTTACGAATGCCGAGACCTTTTTTCTCCTCTCTCGGGCATTGGTTGGTTGGTTGGTGCAACAGTTATATGCCGCAATGTGCAAGTGCAATTTTTTCGCTCTCTGGTATTACATTTATTATTACGCTCTTTTCTGTATCTATTCTTCTTTTCTATTCTATTATTATATTATATTATCTTTTACTCTTTATTTCAATTTTTTTTTTTTTTTAATTATTACATATTTTATTTTATTTTATTATCGCTATTTTGCTTTTCTTTTTCTTCGATCTACGTAGAAAGGATGAAGTTTCACGTTTACTTGGAATACCTGCACGCCGGATGTGTTGATATATTACTTTTCTTGTTTTATATTACGAGTATTATTATTATTATTATTACTATTATTATGAATATTATTTGATCGACAATTATCGTTACTTTATTATTTACTTTACTCACTTACTTACCTATTTACTTACTTACTTACTTACTTAATTAATTAATTAATTACTATCGTACGTACTTATTTATCGTTTCACCCGAGCTTGCATGAGCAGTCATATTTACACATGCGTGTAACTATTCGCTTTCTTCTTTTAAACGGAATGGATTCGTTTAGTAGTTGAGAGGCAATGAGAGCCCGTATGTCAGACGACGATAGAAAAAACAAACATCGTTGTTGTAACATTGATTAATTTCATTTAATATGCGGTAGTAGTCTTTATGCATTATAATCACGTATATAATATATCGTAACGATTATTATACTTCAACTTAATTATAACGTCCAATAGAATGCCAGGGGCTTGAGAAAAAGAGAATTGCCGTGGCTGATCTGTAGTCGGACCTTTTCTACTTTGCTGGAGAAAATGTCTGGTAATCGATCACGGTTAGGGTAGCAATTAATCGTCTCGTCCCAACGATTAAGGACGATCCAACGATAGTCCCTTTTATCCGCTAAACGATAATCATATCTGCTCGAGAAGAAAGAAACCTTTATGTTTCTAAACCTGGGGACAAATAGCTTAACGTGTTCGACGTGTAACTTATTCCATAAAAAAGAAAAGAAAATGCAAGATTAAGATTTAGTTTAATTTCCTTTTTTTTCTGTTATTAACGTTGAATTGGCCCTGAAGTAGTAAATGAAACGATACGATACGATCGAATCAACTCTCGTGGAACTTGTAGTTTTTATATTTCTACCACATTTTCTTGACTTTTAGAAGATTCTTTTTTCAACATTTTCATCGTAACACCTTTTTACGTCGCTATTTCTTATTGCTAGGCTATTAACGGAAAGAGAGAGAGAGAGAGAGAGGGGTTACGTTTTCGAATGCAAGTTATGCTCGAGGGCGGCGTCAATCAGATGGTCGCATGGTCAAAGGAAATATTTATCAAACTTTGCCGCACGCACGTTAAGAGGAGTAATATAAAAAAAATAAATAGGAATTCATAGGACGTGTTTGGTTGTTTTCGAAATACACTGCAACGGGAGAACCCACAAGATGCCGTGTAAGATGACGATCGTCGTTTAAATATCTTTTTCTTTCTTAGAAGATCGTCTTCTTCTGATTGGTCTTTAATTCTTCTATAAAAACTGGCGTAGATTGATTTTCCGTAGGATTTTCTCAAGGATATGATATCGGTACCACCACCACCACCTACCCACGAGCCGCAATTTTCCAAAGTCCGATAAGACCTTTAAAAGAGGTTCTAGAATCGTGCTCGATCTCCCGTCACGAAAACTTCCTACCCTCTTGACGTAGAAAATGCGAGTACCTGCCGCCTGCCTGGAAGAGAAGAGAGTTGGAGAGGAGAAGAAGGAAAAGAAAAAGAGAAAGAAATAGAAGCTTTATCTCGGTAGTTGCAGTTCGGAGTGGAAATTGCCGTGAAAAAAGGTCCGACATTAAGAAAGTGGGTGGCAATGCACGCCACCAAGAGTCTTTATGCATACAACGTCAACATAAATTTAAACAAGATACAAAATCTCTTTCTTTATTCTATTTTCAACTCGTCTTTCCTCTCCCTTCCTAAGACATTGATTTTTCATATTTTTCGAACATCGACCGTCGCGTCAAGGAAAAACCAATTGGAAGTTCATTCCTTTGCATTGTTTTAAGGGAACTGCAGAATAGGCGTGAGAGAAACAACCAACTTCATTTATTATGCATGGAATATGTAAAATATGTAATTACGAGGAACCCGATATCGCGAGAGATTGTCGTCGTTGTTCGTTGTTCGTTCGATGAGCTACCGTTTCGATGCTCAAAAAAATCGATTATCATCGGTTTTTTTTACGAAATCCCGGTCAAGGATAAATTTCAACATTTTGCCTATCATTCTCTTTCTCCTCCTCCTCCTTCATCCTCCTCCTCCTCCTTCATCCTCCTCCTCCTCCTTCTTCTTCTTCTTCTTTCGCAGGAGAGAAATCTGCGTTTCGATTCGTCAAAGTCGAAAGAATCGGGCCCCGCCCTTAACCGCAGCAAGCTAGGAGAATTAAACGAAGAAAAGTCGATTATCTTAGGCTTTCCCTCTTTCTCCCTTATTCTATTTCCGTTAGAATAAGGGCAAGAAAATGCTAGAGTGAGAAGCTTTTCTTCTCTTCTACGTCTTACGAACGTCCTCCAACGTTTATCGGAAAAAGGAATTTATCGACTTGACTTTTTTGTACTTTCCTTTTTCTACTTTATACTCGTTCTTTCCTTCGTCGAGATAAGGTCGAGGATAAGGAAATTAGAAAAATCGGGGATCGATCTTTCGTTGCTTCGGTCAACTGACGAACTCCCTTCCCCCCCTTCTCCTAGCCCTTATTAATAATAATAATCGCGGTGTGAGCGTGTCGAGATAGATTTTGTCCCTTTTATATTTCGGGTGTTACAAAGCTTGTCTCTTTTATTTTCATACGAAAGATATTTATACATATATAGGTATATATTGGTTATATAGAAACATATTGTGCGCACTTTCGACACGATTAAATTACACCGACGAATAATTTCACTTGTTTTTTTTTCCCTGGCAAGTTTGAAAAAAAAAACAAAGTCCTGTTCTCTCGATTCATCGTCCAATTAATTTAGATCCCGATGGCAACCTACCTTTGCCCAATTTATTTTGATTATTTCTTTCTCTGGTAACACGACCACTACCACCACAATCACCACTACCCCCCCCCCCCCCCAATCAACCACCCACTACCCATTTTCTCGATAAAAGGAAGAATCTGTTATTCTAACGATATGACGATTATCACAATGACATGACACGATACGATTTGATTATATGATATGGTATGATATGACTATGAGATGATTAATGTGACCATGACCATGATTTTTTACCATGATTTTACATTTACTTATTTGTTGCACGTTGTTTGGTGCGTCTCCGTAAGCAGTATGAGGCGCTCGCAGATCTCCGCTGGTATTTCGACATTTCGATCTTTTAGTATCTTCGAGAAAATAGATTATTTGGTCTTGTTTTTTTTTTATATCGACAAATTTCTTTCAAGTCAAAAATAAGAAAGGGGGGAAAGGTATTAACGTTTCTGATTAGAGGATACGCGAAAGGGCGAAATGTCGAGCCAGCCAGTCGGCTACTTGCGAAGCGCTGGCAGTCTGTAAGTTGAGTTTAATGCATGTTGTTTTGTCTGTCCTTGCATGCAGGGATTCGGTTTTGTAACATTCGCAAATAGTGCTGACGCGGACCGGGCACGTGAGAGGCTACACGGCACCGTGGTTGAGGGCAGAAAGATTGAGGTGTGCATGAACTTTCTTATACTTATACAATACATACATACCAAAAATTTTATATCTACATTATATAATATATACATATATATATATATATACGCACACACACAAATTTATATATATATATGTATATATTATATAGTATACATTTTTATATACGCGCACATACTCGTAAGCGTATCGCCTCCGAATTTGCCATATAAAGTGTCATTTTCTTTTCAGGAATCAAAAGACGGTAAATACGATCGAAACCAATACATAAAACGATTTCGATCCTATTTTCCTCATTTTTTTTTTTAAACCAAG